>JAGFNQ010001566.1:0-55861 GCA_024364735.1 Boesenbergia rotunda
TTCCCTCAAGGGGAACGCGTTCTCACCTACTCCTCTCGGGAGAATTTACCTGGTGCCAACCAGCTCCTCCAGTTGGACTTTTGCCCGGCAGTCCTTCGCCAGGTCTTGAGTTGCCAAGCTGCCCTTCGCTTGGTGCCTAGCAGCCCTTCGCTAGGTCTTTTCTTCTGGCAGCCCTTCGCCAGTGCCTAGCATTCCTTCGCTAGGACTTGACCATTCTGGCAGTCCTTCGCCAGAGCCTAGCAGTCCTTTGCTAGGGCTTTTCCTGTCTGGCAGTCCTTCGCCAGTGCCTAGCATTCCTTCGCTAGGGGCTTTTCCCTGTACACTCAGAAACTTGTTAGACAACAACTAACCCTTAACTTTTGAACCCCTTTTGCCAATATCAAAACACAGGTTTGACTTGGGTGCTTTCTGCACCAACAATCTCCCCCTTTTTGATATATGGCAACCTAGTTCAAAAAGTTAA
This sequence comes from Boesenbergia rotunda, assembly GCA_024364735.1. NCBI lineage: Eukaryota > Viridiplantae > Streptophyta > Magnoliopsida > Zingiberales > Zingiberaceae > Boesenbergia > Boesenbergia rotunda. The sequence goes on from JAGFNQ010001566.1 coordinate 464, forward strand.
GGAAAAAAATGCTGAAATTGAAATCCTAAGTTAGATTCCCTCCCCCTGGAAGAAATCTCCCCCTAGATTTTTCAAAAGTAGGTGGTTTGAGTTTAAATACTTAGAAAATTTTATTATAGAAAAACTTTTTAAGTATTGGCTGAGTTTTTCAAAAAAGATGTTCTAAGTTGAAGAAGTTTTCATATTTTCGCAAATTTTGAGTTTAGACTTAGACTTTTTCAGTTTTTTTGAAAACACTTGTTTTTAAGCACAAAAAAAATTCAGGCTTTAAAAATTCATACTTAGAAAGATTCGAGACTTGGAAACCTTTTTCAGACTTAGGAAAAAATTTCAGACTTAAAAAAAATAAAATTTCAGACTTTTAGAAAAAACTTTTCAAAGAATATTTTAAGCAAAAATTAATAGCAGTTCAGAGCAAAAAGGATTTTAAGCAAATAAATTAAGTTTAGAAATAATTCAGAGTTAGAAATTTTGGAAAAATATTTTTGTTCCCTGTTTCCTTTCCAACTCTCCCCCTTTGACATATATCAAAAAATGCACAAAAGATATTTGCAATAATTAAATTAACCATTTGCTGTACTGAATCGAGCTAGGACCTAAGTCTGGTTAAATCTTTAGGGACCTGTCTAACCCAATTAGCTACTTACTAACTGTTATAAACAGTAGTTTTCGCTAGGGTTAGTCAAGTTAAGTGCATTGTTCAAGTTAGATTGTCTAAACTTGACACTTAACCTGATTGCTGTTCATTTAGTGCCCCAATTGCTGCCGATGCACTGACTGAAAGCATCTTGAATTGAGGCAAAGACCTAAGCATCTCAACCCTTTCTAGGTTATCAATCAAAGTATCCTTAGGTGCTTGTGAGATGCTGGCTTCTAAGTCTATAGGTGCATGCAGTTCTAGGGTTAGAGCCTAGGCTAAGTCCATTTTCGAAAAAGCCCTAGTTTTGAAGGGGGTAGTTTTTTGAAATAAAACTAAGTCAAAAAAATTTTTAGAACTGAAGAACAAACTTTTTAAAGATTAAGTTAGAAAAACTTTTAGAATAAACACCATTTTAAAATCAATTTAAAACATTTTAAAATTAAGGCAAAAACCAAATGATTCTATTCTACTAAGCATAATCCTAACTTAATTAAGTCAAAAGTAAACAAGCCAAGCTAAGATTAGCATAGTTTAAGCAGGAGTCTAGTACAAGTCAACAGAAGTCAACCCTACTCAGTAGGGGTAGTCAAATAGGTACATGTCCAAGTCATCTAAGAAGAGGGACCAGGCTGATCAGGTGAGCCTGGATGCCAGGATCTAAACATGGTCATCATCTCCTGATACTGGGCGTTTCTTTCCTCCCTCTCTGCTGCAAACGCACTCATGTACTCGGTATAGTAGCCTTGGTGAGTTTCCAGCTGCTCAATGTGGTAAGCCTCCGATTCTTCCCGGAGGGTCTGAACCTGTGTTTCGAGGAGTGATACTCGCTCGTAGAGTGTCGGAGGATCGGGCTGATCTAACTCTGCTGCTAAGTCGTCACCGTCGACCTCGACCTCCTCGTCGGCAATGTCCTGTGCGGCTGGTCGGCGTCTCCAAGTCAGAACCCCGGTGCCCAAGACATCTATACCGGCTAAAGAAAAGTTCCTAAATCCTATCTCGTCGAAGTCGGTCATCGTGGTAATCTCGCCGTCAGCGATGTTTCGGCCGTGGTGGTGGAGGATAGAGGTGATGACGTGGCAGAAGGGGGTGCGGACCCGCCCCTGAGTGGACACACTAGAGGCATGTAGGATACAGTGGAAGAGGTGAAGGCCTATATCTATGTCAAGATGGTGGATAAGGGCATAGAGAAGAAAGGTGTGAAAGGGTCTCATGGTGACTATGTCCCTAGTGGACAGGGGAAGGATGCAACGGACAATTACTTTGTAGAGAGCGTAGTCCTGAATCGGGAGTCGGGTGGAGTGGAACTGCCCTCCTGCAGGGTCCATGGCCTCCCTAAAGAAATAGTTGTATAAGGTGTTCAGGTCAATATGAGAGTAGGGGGCATCGAAAGGCAGGTTCCTTGGAGGGTAGCAACAGAAGATGGACTGAGATGGTCGGAGTCCCAGAAATCGATTCAGTAGGGTAGGAGTGATGCTCAAGGGCATTCCTTGAACGGTAGTGACGAAGCTCAAGCGGTCTTGCCTAACTATGTTGTTATAGAATTCTGCACATAGGGTGTTGTTGATCGAATGTGTGCAGAATACGAGGTTATCCAGTTGATAGAAGTTAATTGCGGACATTGCGACTGGACAGGATTGGGAAAAGAAATGACGGTTAAGGTAACTTGTCTTAATCGGAACGTAGGTGGTTCGGGCGAATTTGTTACAAAGTTCTAGGTTTGGAAACCTAGGGTCGGGACTGGGCTCGTTACCGGGGTTCAACTGAACTGCTCGGCGTTTTCTAAGTGTAGAAAAAATAAGTAATTAAGGATAAACCTTGGATTATAAGAAGAGACTTAAAGAATATGAAAAAAAAAGGAAATATGTAATTTAAGAAAAATTAATTGCACAACTAAATTTCATACCTTGGAGGCATGGTTGAGGCAAGGGTGGGCTTAGGTTCACTTGATCCACAAGAATGAGGCAAGGGGAAGAAGAAGTGTGAGATGTGGTGTGGGAGGAGAAGGAGACTCGGGTCCCTTTTATAGGGGTTTTATGGGGGGCGCTCGGGAGGTTCCGGGCGCCCTCAACAGGTCGGTTTGCCTAGGGTAGTGAAAAGGTCTGTGGGGGCGCCCGAGAGGTCACGGGCGCTCTGATCAAGGCTGGTCAACTGCAGCTTTTGCTGCTTTGACTGGCGTGGACGACAGGTTTGTCGATGGGGGCGCCCGACAGGTCACGGGCGCCCTGGTCAAAGGTAGTTGATTGCAGCCTTTTGGCTGCTTTAATCAGCGTGGGGGACAGAAGCGTATAGGGGCGCCCGACGGGTCACGGGCGCCCTTGTCAAGTCGGTCAAATGCAGCTTTTTCTGCTTTGACTGGAGCTGGTACGTTGTCAGTGTTGTCGGGGGCGCCTGATAGGTTACGGGCGCCCTCATGGACTGCTTTCAGCAGCCTTTGACCTTGTGCATTTGGGGGCGCCCGGGACGGTCAGGGCGCCCTAGGTAGCAGCCTTTTGACTGTTTTGACCAGGTTTGACTGTTTGACTTCGTTTGACTGTGTTTGACCATGTTTGACTATGTTAATCATAGTTTGACTATGTTAACCACAGTTTGACCATGATTATGAAAGCGCAAGCAAGGTGGTTTAATTTGAGCTTAATTTTCCTGTCTCACTGAATCTAGGGTTTTCAAACACGTTAACCTAAAGGTTTTTGTGAGACAGGTTTGAGAGTAGAAATTAGTTTTGAAAAGGAATTTCAATTTATTTTCGAAGAAGTTCTTTATTTTTGAAAACAGATTTTTAAACAAATAAGTTTAGAAATTTTGAAAAATAGATTAAGTGATTTTTGAAAAAGAAATAAGTTTAAGAAGTAGAAATTTTGAAAACAGATTAAGAGTTTTTCGAAAAAGAGATAGGTTTGAAAACATATTAGAATCTTTAATTATTTGAACTTTGAGTTAGATTCGAATTTGACAAAAGATAATTTGAATTTGAATTTCAGAAATTGGCTTCCAGGTCTTGGCGAGGCACTAGGCCTTCTTTGGCCGTAGCCTTATGGGATCATCCACCCTTTCCTTGACAAAGCCTTTTAATGAAATTTCATTTTCAAATTAAATTAAGTCATTTTCTGGTCTAACTAGCTTGGGTCTTGGATCGGTAGCTTCGGCTGGTTTCACCAGTCTAAAGAGACCAAGTAGACTTGATCTTATTAGAGTTGGTTTCCCCAACGTACTATCATCTCACCTCCTCCCAATACTATGTTTTCAAGTTTCAAGTAATTTAGTCCTTAAATCTAAGTATTCCTTAAATCTAAGCATGGCAATTTGCAAAAAAAAAATTAAATAAACAAACAATCAATCAATTAAAAAAAATTATCTAATTATAAAAATTGTTTTGATTTTGGCTCCCCCTGGACTAAAGCCTCTGTATGGGTTAGGCAAGATGTGAATCTTGTCCTTGGGGATCCAAAATTGATTTGAACCAGTTGGTTTAGTCAGGCACAGTTTTGGCACCCATGCCTGAACCTTAGGTCTTGACTGGTTCAGTACAGCAAAGTAAGATCTTTGCCGAGATTTAGTTCTATAGCCAAGTCCGGATCGGTTTAGAACAGACTTCTGTTTTCCCAGAATCATATCAAGATTCTTGGAACCAGAAGTGAATCGTTCTAAAGCTGTTCTTAAGTCCTTAACTTGAGTTTTCAGGGAGGAATTCTCTGATTCAAGTTTTTCAACTTGGTCAGGGGTTCCTTCCTGAATTTTCTCAGTTAAGGATTTAGAATCAGCTCCTTCTTTCAGGAGTTTTACTTCCTGTCGGAGGGACTCGATTCGGAGTTTGGCTTTCGCCAAATCTCGGGATAGATAGGAAATAAGCGAATTCAATTACAATTTTGAAAAACACGTTACCCTTATTTCGCCGTCGTCGGAGAATGTCAGCTTGCCGTCGTCCCGGTCCGAGTCTGAGTCAGTCTCGATTTGATCCGAAGCGGTCAGGGCTAGAAGATTGGACTGGGGTGCTTCATCTTCTTCTTCTGAGGAAGACTCGTCCCAGGTTGCTTGGAGTGCCTTCTTCTTTCTGGTCTTTTTGGACTCCTTTAGACTTGGACATTCTGTCTTGTAGTGGCCCTTCTTCTTGCATTCGTAGCAGGTTACGTTGGGCTTTTGTTTGTCAGTTGCCGGTTCAGCTTGTCCGTCCATTCTTCGGCTTGTTCTCCGTGTGTTGGTTTGGTTCTTCAACTTTTTGTAGTAGCTTCGAGCTAGCCGGACCAGTTCAGATTGATCTTCTTCTTGATCTTCTGTTTCTGAATCTGAGGTAGATTCAGGTTCAACTTGAGTTTTCTTCTTGGCCGTCTTTCCTGTTTTCCCTGCAAAGAAGGCTATACTTTTCTCGACTAAATTGCAGTTAGTCTGTTCATGCAGCTCAAGTTCAGAAAATAACTCATCTAACTTAATTTTTGAAAGATCCCTAGAGACCTTGTATGCATCTACCATAGATGCCCACAAGGTGGTCCTAGGGAACGCGTTTAGGGCATACCTTATAAGATCACGGTTTTGAACCTGGTGACCTATTGCGTGAAGACCGTTCATCAGTTACTGGATTCTGGCGTGGAGCTGGGCTGCTGTCTCGTTATCTGCCATTTTGATAGTGAAGAGCTTGTTAAGTAGCAGATCCCGTTTGCTGATCCTCGTATCTGAAGTTCCTTCGTGGAGCTCGATCAGTTTAGCCCATAGCTCCTTAGCACTGTTGAATGGGCCTACGCGGTTCAGCTCCTCTTTTGTCAGTCCGCATTGAAGGGTCTGAGTTGCTTTGGCGTCAGCTTCAATCTTGCGTTTAAGGGCAGTGTCCCACTCTGAGTAGCTTTGTGGTACGCCTTCAGCATTTGTGGGAATCATCAGTCCAGACTGGATGATTATCCACATGTCCACCTGAGTTTTCAGGTGGACCTCCATTCGACTTTTCCAGTAAGGAAAGTCTTCTCCACTGAAAAGTGGAGGTCTGGCGGTGCTAAAACCTTCTTGGATGGTCATTTGTTACTGAAATAGCAAACAACAAAAACAACGAAAATATTCCAAGACTTGGTCTTGGATTAGTAGTGCGGGAAAAAAAAGGAACAAATTTCAAGGGGTGTTGCACCAACCTTGAAAGAAAAACTCGAACGAAAATATTTAAAAAAAATGAGAGAGAAAACGAAAGAAATCCGAAAAATTTTCAAACTGGCGGTTGCACCAAGTTTGAATTCCCCGCTCTGATACCACTTGTTGGATCGAGAGATGCGATAGAGGGGGGGTGAATGTCGCAAATCGTTCGGATTAAATAAAAAGAGTAAGTGCGCGGCGGAAATAGAGACAAAGCAACACAACGCTAACAAGGTCGTTTTACTTGGTTCGGAGCCTGGGTCGACTCCTACTCCAAGGCCCACGGTCGTTGACCGTTTACTTTGGGCAATTCTATAATGCGTAGAATGAGTACAGAAGAGAAATACAAATTGCAATAAGAAAGATTACACTTCTGTATTTACCAACTCCCGGGGTAGTGACGGGCCCAAACTATGTGTCACGAATGTGGGCCTCAAATTTAGAATTTATAAATGAAAGCTGGAAACCCTTTTACAATCAAAAGTATGAAAATGTAATATAGGGGCCACAGGTCGTATTTTTCTCGGGGCTAGTTGACGTTGTGTGATTCGTGCTCGTATTTATGTGTCGTTTGTGTTTTCGGGTTTCAAATAAATCTGATTTGGGTTTGGTTGCAGTCGGAAATGAAACAGCAGATAATATGGAAGAAACTTAGCTATGAAGCTACACAAAGTGATGACAATTAATAAGCTTGTCCAAATGATACTTTACCCAATTAATGCAACTTGCAACCTTTAGACTTCAAACTAATACAAAATGCAATGGCACATCACACCTTGTGTTCAACTTCAGGATTCGTAACTCAAAACCAACCAAATGATAAGCACTCTATGAGAACTTAACAAACCCAAAACTGCCATGGAATTGGAAGCTGAGCAAATTCAGAAACCTGCGGCAGAATTTCAGAAACTCGATGACAAGTAATACAGCCACGAATTTGATATAAAATCAGACACAAAAATCAAACTAGAATGCTACAATCCAAGGTTCAACTAAGATGCACAAGAATAGGCATCACTTGATACAATTCCAGAAATAACAGATTGAAACATTGCAGCTGTAAACCTACTTCTGCCAAATGCAGAAATTCTGGATACAAGGAAGAGTTGATACATGAGTTGGAAACCAGATTCAGAAATTGATATCCATTGCTATGGATATTTGAAACGAACTGCACTTGAGGGATAACTGATGGATTGCCGAAATGAAAATTGGACGGCAGGGATAGAAGCTGAATTGCAGCAATTGAAATTCAGAAATGCAGAGAAGTTTACTGCAGAAATAAAACTACAAACCACAAGCAAAACGACTCAAGCAACTGAAATTGAATGCAAAAAAAAAACCAAGAAGAACCAATGTAACTGACTCAAATTCGGAACACAAAACTGACACTTGCAGCTACCACTTGATACGCAAGCTGGAATAGAAATGAAACACAGTTGCAAACACTGATACGCAGGATCTGGGCTAAAAGTCAGAAACAGAATTGAATGGAAATCAAGCTCAACTCTAATGCATTAACATACCAAACGCGAGCTTAAATTGCAGGGAATTAAGCTAAGCACAAACTAGATTCAAAAAAAAACTGTAAAAACTAGGAATAGAATGGCACGCAGAGACAGTTTTTCAGCACAGCTGATACGCGAGCAATAAACTGAAAAATAAACTGAAATTAAATGCAATCTATCACTACACAAGTTCCTTAACTAATCAACTTGAAGATTGAAGCTAAATTACAGCTAAACAATTAAGAAAACGAGATCAACCAAATCTGAAACTAATTCAGAAACGAACAGTGCAAAAAATGACATTACAGCTAATTAAACGAAATTAAGCTAAGCCTCAATCCGATCCTTGCTGTCACTCAAGGATGAGCTCGAATTGGGGTGGTCACGCCCTTCGGACGAAGAACTTGCTGAAGAAACGAGAAGAAACGAAGGAGAAAACCAATCGCAAATGAGCTGCGGCGAGGACGCGACGAGGAGAAAGGAGCTGCGCATTTCTGATTAAATAGAAACAAATGGACGGCTCAGATTGCTTTGATGAAATCCAACGGTAGATCTTGATCTGATTTGAGCCAAACTTTTATGATGATGATCTGGGGTCAGGATCTGCCTTGCGGTAGCTCGGATCCTACAGATATGCAACGGATGGTCCAGATCAACTCTATCTGTGAATGGACGCTCTAGAACCCTCCTTGCTTGATCCAACGGTTGATTCAGCTCTGATTGGGATGAAACCTTCAGATCTTGATCATAGAGCTTGATCAACCCTAACCCTAGCTCGGATTGCTTCAGATCGTCCCGGATGGCTCAGATCTAGCCGCTCTTGAATCGGACGGCCCGGATTAATTGTAAACTTGATAATTCGATCCGGTTCACATCCGACTCAAGTTTGACCCTGTATGCCCTAGGTCCAGGATCCTTTCATGCCTACAAAAATATATCAGAAAATTAGTGGCCAATTAATCCAAAAATATGTAATTTTGCAATTAAGTCCAAAATAAGATAAAGTTCCAAAACCTAGGGTAAAATCATAATTAAGCAATAAAAACGTGGGTCAAACATGGATTTTAGCAATTAAAATAATCAATAAAATGGTGCTTATCAACTCCCCCACACTTATCCTTGAGCGTCTCGCGAAACAACTAAATATGTATCCCCTAGATTTTCTTAAGCATAATTAGAAGCAAATGAAAAGAAATTACCTAAGGTTGTCAATTCTCATAAATCTAAACTCTATGGAGTACTATCTTGTCCTTAAATCAACAACTTAGCCTTTTCATCTATCATGAGTCATTGAGATGAATTTAAATCACTAGCCTTTCAAGGAAAATTTGGGTGGCTCTCTTCTTAAGTTCTAAGTTGATGATGGAAGTGGAGCTCACTCATACACACATGATTCTTGCACTACCATAGGCTTGCTTATTATCTACTCTCCATCATTAATCAGGAATAGGATCAACATCTAAAAAAACAAATAAAAGCATGGAAAATGGTAAGAAATGGAGTAAAAATCAAGAAAATGGAAAAATTGATGGAGTGGAGGACTTGGTTGCTCAAAAATATTTCCAATGTGCTTTGCCCCATCTTAACAGTCCTCTAGTGATATCAAAAGCGTGGTGGAGTAAATCTTGAGTAATTCCTTTGATTTAGATAAAGAATAACTTGTTGGTGTCATTGTGCCAATTTTTCATTTTCGTGCCATTTTTGTGTCTTTCACTCTTTTCTCAGATTTTTTTTCTTTCCTTCTTTTCTCTACTGCAATCAGAATGATATGGAATAAATCTTCAATTTGAATGAGAGTATCTTCACTGATTTATGTTGCCAAGTCAATGATGTGCCAACTTGCTTCTTCTTTTCTTTTCTTATTTTCTCAAACTGTTTTTTTTCTTTTTGCTTTTGTCTCAGCTTCCAAATTCTGTTTCTGATCAGCTGTGATGTACTCAACATTCTTTGATGCATTTCCGAATTTCATTCCCTGATTCACAGCCCTTGAAACTCACATTTCAGCTCATCTTGATACAAACTTCACAAAACTGCTTGTACTGATTTTTCTTTCTTTGTTTTCAGCTTTTGTTCAGCCCTTTCGAATTCTGAATAGCTGCATTTAAGCTTCTAGCATATTGTGTTCTGATTTCTACAGCAAAAGGCAGCTTCAATCATCTTCTAGCAGGTTGGTCGAACAACTCCATCAGCTGCAATTTATCTACAATTTCTGCATCCTTGCAAGTGGATTAACACAGATTTTTTTTTTCTCTGCATTAGTTCAGATTCATTTAGCTTCAGGGTAGCTGTTTAATACAGCTGCAGTTGAGCTCGATACAAAGTTTACTGATTTTCCAAGCAAAGTACAGCTTCATTCCAAAATTTCTGCCCAAAATGTATATTCACAGAAATTTTCAGCAAGTTTTTTTTTTTTCATCTCTTTTCAGCCGAATTCACCTTGGCACACATGGCTTGGATCTTCTATTGATGGTCAATAATCTTCAATTGTTTTCAATCTTTGATCACTTCTTCTTGCAACTCAATTTGGCACATTGATTTCAAAGAATTTTTTTTTTTTCGAATTGAAGTGCCTCCTTAATACCAAATCTTTTCCAAAAAGCTAGTCACTCCCCCACACTTAAATCTTTGTCCGTCTCGGGCAAAATAGCATTAGAAACATTTCAAACAACAAGTCCAAAGAAAAGTGAGGGTAAGAGTAAGAAATAAATGAAGAAAAATGAAATGAACATGATTTTTGCCAAAAATTGATGTGGAAAGAGAAACAAATGGATTAGTCTCTATAGATGTGATCCAATCATTGAAATATGATTTTGAAAGAACCTAAGCAAGTTCTAGAGCACAATGACATATGTGTATCGCAAAAGTAAGGCTAATTCTCACTAGGCAAAAATACTTCATCTCAAATCTTCAATTAAGAATCTAAAGTAAAGTAGTACTCAAGCATCCAAGATATCATCCATTAGCTCAAACCCTAAGTTTTAACAACCAAATTTAATTAATTTTCAAAAGACTCTAAAATGCTATGGAATAACCTAGAGGGATACATTTATTCCTAATCATTCAAAAACATGGTATTTACAATGACTTTTATTCATGCTACCCTACTCAAGCATTTATTAGCAAGGACTTAACTTAAAAGTGAAAACATACAATAAAAGAAAAGCCAAGAAAAATCAAACTCCCTTTATTTCTGGCGGTCGGAGTCTATCCAGAAACAGCCTCCATCTTGGTAGTGGAGGAGTCTGTATGTGCGAAAGAGCTTCTTTTATTTGTTCAACTTCATGGTGCATTGCTCCCCCACACTTGGACTTAACTGCAATCTGTTCAGGTGGCCGAAGGTTATTTAGATACAAGACCCATGTAAGAGGTGGAGTTTTTCGAATTAAAGTAAAATCTACTCCCTCTTTATTCTTTTTGGAACACCTTCCTGGAGGTTTGAGTCTATTCAGATGAAGCATCCACTCCAGAAGTTTTTGGGGTCCTGCAAGATAAGAAAGAAATGAAACAATATCAGTTTTTGTATAAAATGTATCCAAAAATGTATCACATCCAATAAAGTCAATTCTTGGTGCCTCAATAAATTTTTCACAATTATTTCCTACACAATTTACATCCAGGAACTCTTCACAAATAAAGAAATCAATTTTTGGCTCTTCAATAGAAATATCACAATTATTCTCTATCAAGCATGTATCAAGCAATGTGTCACAACCAATAAAATCAATTCTGGGTCTGAGATTTTCTAAAGGAAAAGAAGAAATACTTACCTGAACATGCTGAAAAATGTCTGTCGGGTCTATAAGAAATACCTCCATCTCAGGCTCAAAATCTGGTGGGCAATCAACTAGAATAGGTGATCCTTGGGTACTTGCTCCAATCATGCAAGTCCCTACACTTTCTGGAAATGGTGGTGGTCCCTGGGGCTCTGTGCAATCCCCTACACCTATAGAATAATCTCCTGTGCATGCCTCCTTAGCAATATCTGCAACAACCTTATTAAAAAGATTAGGGCTATCAAGAACAATATCATCACAAAATACAAAATAAGAAAAATCAGGTAAAGTCTCCTCTGAAATCAATTCTCCTCCCACTATGTCAAATGTACCATCGTCATCAATGATCTGTGCCTCAACAGTCTCATCTGATGTGTCTATGCTCAGAATAGAGTGATCTCCCCTAGGGTCCTTCATGGCGTCGAAAATGCTAAACTGGACTACTGTGTCTCCCACCTCCATCGAAAGGGTGCCAGCATACACATCAATCTTTGTTTTGGCAGTCTTCAGAAAAGGCCTTCCAAGGATGAGTGGGGATCTGCGTGCAAGATACTCTCCCTCCATGTCTAGAATGTAGAAGTCCGCAGGGAAAATCAACTCCTTCACTTTAACCAACACATCTTCAATAACCCCTGCCGGGCGGGTCTGACTCCGGTCTGCTAGCTGAATCACAACTCCCGTGGGCTGTAGAGGACCAATGCCAAGCATCTGGAAGACTGTCCTGGGTATGACATTAATAGAAGCTCCTAAGTCAAGCATGGCATCATGTAGCGTGGTGCTTCCTATCTCACAAGATACAGTAAACATGCCAGGGTCTTCACATTTCTGGGGAATGACATGGATAAGTGATGAGACATTCTTCCCAATGCTGACCAATTCATTTTCCTTAAGTCTCTTCTTGTGAACACAAAGATCTTTCAAAAATTTTGCATACTTAGGAACCTGTTTAATCATCGTCAGCAAGGGTACATTAATTTCAACTTTACTAAAAAGTTTTACCAGCTCATTGTACTCTTTTGCTCTCTCCTCCTCCACGTGTCTTTTGGTAGGAGTTCTCCCCTGTGGAAAAGGCAAAGGCACCCTAAATTCTTCCTCTTGAATCGAAGATGGAAGGGCTGAATTGTGAGCTGCTGCCCTGTTTTTTGATGCTGCTGTAAAATCCGTCTCGCCACTGATTTCTTCTCCGTTTTCCACCAAAATTGGGGAATTGCTTGAGGAGGGAGTCGGGCACGGGCTAGGGGTGGTATCCACTGAAATTGGAGTGGTTCCGGCACTGATTTGGGCTGGAAATGAGCATGCTGCCCTATTTTCTGAAAATTCTGCTCTTGGGTCATTTTGAGTTGATGCAACCTTCCCACTCCTCAAATAAATCGCGCTAACATTTCCCTTTGGGTTGGGAACAGCTTGGGAAGGTAGTTGGCTTGATCCTTGAGCCTTAAGTTGATTCACATCATTAGCCAATTGTCCCATTTGCCTTCCTAGGTTTTGTATAGCTCCAATGATATCATCTTGTTGTAATTGTTGGAATTGGGGCTGTTGGGGCTGATTGGAGGTCTGGAATTGCTATTGACTTGGATGATAAGTAGGTTGAAATGTGGGTTGATTTTGCTGAGAATTACAGCCTTGAAGATTTTGATTTTGCATTTGAAATGGTGGTTGTAGAGATTGAAATTGATTGGGCTGAAATTCTTGGTTCTGGGGCTGAAAACTTGAGTTCCAAGGCTGGAAATTTTGTTGTGATTGTTGAACTTGCTGCTGTAGAGGCTGGTATGGTTGTGGATAATTCATATTCCCTTGAAAACCTTGTTGAAACCCTTGAAATGGCTGCTGAAATGGTTGCTGGAAGTGCTGATTTAGGGGCTGAAAACTTCGATTTTGGTGCTGTGATTGTGGTTGTTGTTGCTGAACTTGCTGGAAAATTGGTTGGGGTGGCTGTGAGGGCTGTGGTTGAGGGCCTTGTTGGTAGAAAGAATTTCCATACCTCAAATTTGGATGATCCCTCCACCCAGGGTTGTAAGTAGAGGAATAAGGATTGTTTCTTGCTTGAAATTGTCCTCTTACTAATGCTGCTACTGTCTCGTCCTGTTGGAGGGTAGGGCATGAGTCTGAAGTGTGCTCTTGACTAGAGCAAATACCACACACACTCACCACTTGATTAGATTGTGGAGGTACTGAAGGAGTTGAATTTTGTCTTGCCATGTTTAATTCAATTTGCTTAACAGCCGAGGTGAGCTCCATCAATGCAGTCTTAATCTCCTTCTGATCACTAGAAACTATCTGAACTTCACCAACTCCTCTAGTGGTCAAAGCTCTGCTTCCAAATTGTTGGGAATTCTCAGCCATATTAGAAATTAGCTCCCTAGCTTGATGTGGTGTTTTGTTGACCAAGGCCCCTCCAGCTGCAGCATCAATCAAAGTCCTATCCATCTGTAAGAGTCCCTCATAAAAGTACTGAATCAAAAGCTGCTCACTAATCTGATACTGGGGGCAACTTGAACACAGCTTGTTAAATCTTTCCCAGTAATCATATAGTGTTTCGCCCACCACTTGCTGAATCCCACAGATACTTTTTCTGATTATAGCTGTGCGGGAAGCTGGGAAATACTTCTCCAAAAATGCCTTCTTCATAGTGATCCAACTAGACACATGTCCTGTAGGCAGATAATAGAACCAGTCTTTGGCTGCTCCTGTCAATGTGAAGGGAAAAGCTCTCAGCTTGATGTCTTCTTCAGAAATGCCCTGAGGTTTCATAGTAGAGCACACCACATGGAATTCGTGCAAGTGTCTGTTTGGATCCTCCCCAGATAAACCCTGAAACTTTGACAACAAATTGATAAGTCCCGATCTTAACTCAAAACTTTCCCCCAGCTCTGGATAAGCTATGCTGGAGTACTGAAATGCAGCGTCAGGTGCTGCAAGCTCTTCATGGTTCTCTGGTGGTCTGCCATGTCAATGCCTGAGTGAGTAAAAATAGTCTGAATGGGAGGAATATCTGTAGTCTCTGAAAGAATGGCCTAGCTCCTCCTGGCTCTGAAAGTCCTCTCAATCTCAGGGTCGAAATCTTCTAATTCAGCACCTAAAGACCTGGTCATAAAATCAAACAACTCGCAGTAAAAGTGGATAAAAAGATAAAACAAATAGAATCAAATCAAAAGATATAGCAATAAGCACAAAAGTAAGTCAAGAATGATATGAAATAAGTGCACAAGCAAAAATCAAACAAGTCAACTAGTAATTCCCCGGCAACGACGCCAAAAATTTGACGGGCCCAAACTATGTGTCACGAATGTGAGTCTCAAATTTAGAATTTATAAATGAAAGCTGGAAACCCTTTTACAATCAAAAGTATGAAAATGTAATATAGGGGCCACAGGTCGTATTTTTCTCGGGGCTAGTTGACGTTGTGTGATTCGTGCTCGTATTTATGTGTTGTTTGTGTTTTCGGGTTTCAAATAAATCTGATTTGGGTTTGGTTGCAGTCGGAAATGAAACAGCAGATAATATGGAAGAAACTTAGCTATGAAGCTACACAAAGTGATGACAATTAATAAGCTTGTCCAAATGATACTTTACCCAATTAATGCAACTTGCAACCTTTAGACTTCAAACTAATACAAAATGCAATGGCACATCACACCTTGTGTTCAACTTCAGGATTCGTAACTCAAAACCAACCAAATGATAAGCACTCTATGAATAAACTGATACAAGATTGATGCCTAAAACTCAGCTTGATACAAAAGAGCAAACAACTTAACAAACCCAAAACTGCCAAGGAATTGGAAGCTGAGCAAATTCAGAAACCTGCGGCAGAATTTCAGAAACTCGATGACAAGTAATACAGCCACGAATTTGATATAAAATCAGACACAAAAATCAAACTAGAATGCTACAATCCAAGGTTCAACTAAGATGCACAAGAATAGGCATCACTTGATACAATTCCAGAAATAACAGATTGAAACATTGCAGCTGTAAACCTACTTCTGCCAAATGCAGAAATTCTGGATACAAGGAAGAGTTGATACATGAGTTGGAAACCAGATTCAGAAATTGATATCCATTGCTATGGATATTTGAAACGAACTGCACTTGAGGGATAACTGATGGATTGCCGAAATGAAAATTGGATGGCAGGGATAGAAGCTGAATTGCAGCAATTGAAATTCAGAAATGCAGAGAAGTTTACTGCAGAAATAAAACTACAAACCACAAGCAAAACGACTCAAGCAACTGAAATTGAATGCAAAAAAAACCAAGAAGAACCAATGTAACTGACTCAAATTCGGAACACAAAACTGACACTTGCAGCTACCACTTGATACGCAAGCTGGAATAGAAATGAAACACAGTTGCAAACACTGATACGCAGGATCTGGGCTAAAAGTCAGAAACAGAATTGAATGGAAATCAAGCTCAACTCTAATGCATTAACATACCAAACGCGAGCTTAAATTGCAGGGAATTAAGCTAAGCACAAACTAGATTCAAAAAAAAAACTGTAAAATCCAGGAATAGAATGGCACGCAGAGACAGTTTTTCAGCACAGCTGATACGCGAGCAATAAACTGAAAAATAAACTGAAATTAAATGCAATCTATCACTACACAAGTTCCTTAACTAATCAACTTGAAGATTGAAGCTAAATTACAGCTAAACAATTAAGAAAACGAGATCAACCAAATCTGAAACTAATTCAGAAACGAACAGTGCAAAAAATGACATTACAGCTAATTAAACGAAATTAAGCTAAGCCTCAATCCGATCCTTGCTGTCACTCAAGGATGAGCTCGAATTGGGGTGGTCACGCCCTTCGGACGAAGAACTTGCTGAAGAAACGAGAAGAAACGAAGGAGAAAACCAATCGCAAATGAGCTGCGGCGAGGACGCGACGAGGAGAAAGGAGCTGCGCATTTCTGATTAAATAGAAACAAATGGACGGCTCAGATTGCTTTGATGAAATCCAACGGTAGATCTTGATCTGATTTGAACCAAACTTTTATGATGATGATCTGGGGTCAGGATCTGCCTTGTGGTAGCTCGGATCCTCCAGATATGCAACGGATGGTCCAGATCAACTCTATCTGTGAATGGACGCTCTAGAACCCTCCTTGCTTGATCCAACGGTTGATTCAGCTCTGATTGGGATGAAACCTTCAGATCTTGATCATAGAGCTTGATCAACCCTAACCCTAGCTCGGATTGCTTCAGATCGTCCCGGATGGCTCAGATCTAGCCGCTCTTGAATCGGACGGCCCGGATTAATTATAAACTTGATAATTCGATCCGGTTCACATCCGACTCAAGTTTGACCCAGTATGCCCTAGGTCCAGGATCCTTTCATGCCTACAAAAATATATCAGAAAATTAGTGGCCAATTAATCCAAAAATATGTAATTTTGCAATTAAGTCCAAAATAAGATAAAGTTCCAAAACCTAGGGTAAAATCATAATTAAGCAATAAAAACATGGGTCAAACATGGATTTTAGCAATTAAAATAATCAATAAAATGGTGCTTATCAGGTAGGCTCGAGTTTCGGTGCAGCGGGAGGTCGACGGCGCTTCGGACTTGAGTCGGGAAGTTCCTGGAGCAGAGCGCGGTCGTCAGAGAGTTTGGGTGTGTTGAATGAAAGCGGTGTTCTGAAGAGGAGGGTCGAGGCCCTTTTTATAGTGCCTGGGGGCGCCCTGGTCGACGGGGGCGCCCCCCCACGTGGCAGCAGATCCACAAGAGGCGCGGTCGTCGACTTATCCCTTAATCCTCGGGATAAGGCCTTGACTGGGGCGCCCTGGATGCTGGGGGCGCCCTGGTTGACCCGGTCAAACCTTATCTGCATCGCTGGGCTCTCCTCGGTAAGGCTGGGGGCGCCCTGTGCGCTGGGGGCGCCCTGTGCGCTGGGGGCGCCCGGGACAGCGGGGGCGCCCTGGGTGCGCAGTGCAGACGCGGCAGCAGTTTAACTCTTCAGTTGGTTTGCCATGGGGGCGCCCGGGACAGCGGGGGCGCCCTCAGAATGTACTGTCGAGGTTCATTTGCTTTCTTTGTGTTTTGTGTTCACCTTGGGGGCGCCCGGGACACTCCGGGCGCCCTGGTCAGCAGTTGCCTCTTTCCTTTGAGGCATTCTGAGCTGCAGACACACGTTCCTTCGGTCCTGCTTCCAGGGTTAGTCCAAAACACAATAAAACAAATATTTAATTTAATTTTTACAGCTTCAGCTGTCTTGGTTCTGACTTTGGTCTCCAAAATGGAGCCCTAGGTCGAACCGACGCCTAATGTTCCCTCAAGGGGAACGCGTCCTCACCTACTCCTCTCGGGAGAATTTACCTGGTGCCAACCGGCTCCTCCAGTTGGACTTTTGCCCGGCAGTCCTTCGCCAGGTCTTGAGTTGCCAAGCTGCCCTTCGCTTGGTGCCTAGCAGCCCTTCGCTAGGTCTTTTCTTCTGGCAGCCCTTCGCCAGTGCCTAGCATTCCTTCGCTAGGACTTGACCATTCTGGCAGTCCTTCGCCAGAGCCTAGCAGTCCTTTGCTAGGGCTTTTCCTGTCTGGCAGTCCTTCGCCAGTGCCTAGCATTCCTTCGCTAGGGCTTTTCCTGTACACTCAAGAAACTTGTTAGACAACAACTAACCCTTAACTTTTGAACCCTTTTGCCAATATCAAAACACAGGTTTGACTTGGGTGCTTTCTGCACCAACATTACCATATCACCTTCTCCATATATTAGGAACACATCCTTAGTTCTTCTTAAGTACTTGAGGATTGTCTTGACAGCCGCCCAATGATCCATTCCTGGATCAGACTGGTATCTGCTTGTGACGCTCAGAGCATACGATACATCGGGCCTAGTACATAACATAACATACATGATAGATCCTATCGCGGATGCATAAGGAATCTTATTCATGCAAATCCTCTCGTCTTCTGTGAGCGGACACATAGACTTCGAAAGGTTGATCCCATGCCTGATGGGAAGGTAACCTTTCTTGGATTCCGACATGCTAAACCTTTTTAGCACTCGGTCTATATATGTAGACTGCGAAAGACCAAGCAATCGTTTTGATCTATCTCTATAGATTCTAATCCCAAGGATATAAGTTGCTTCTCCCAGGTCTTTCATAGAGAAAGTTTTGGATAACCAAATTTTAACTGACTGTAAGACTGATATATCGTTTCCTATAAGTAATATGTCATTGACATATAACACTAGGAATACGACTGCACTCCCACTAACCTTCTTATACACACAAGGTTCGTCAGGATTTTGTGAGAAATCAAACTCTTTGATTGTCTCATCAAAATGGATGTTCCAGCTCCTGGATACTTGCTTTAATCCATATATGGATCATTGAAGCTTGCATACTTTGGTTTATTAACCGATGTGAAACCTTCAGCTTGTATCATGTATACATCCTCAAGCAGGTTTCCATTAAGGAAAGCTGTTTTCACATCCATTTGCCATATCTCATAATCATAATGAGCTACTACGGCCGGGAGCATCCGAATGGATTTAAGCATAGCTACTGTCGAATAGGTTTCGTCATAATCAATTCCTTGTTTCTGACGATATCCTTTTGCCACTAATCTAGCCTTAAAGGTAACAACATTACCTTCCATGTCGGTTTTCTTCTTGAAAACCCACTTGCACCCTATGGGCTTAATCCCTTCAGGTGGGTTAACCAAGTACCATACTTGATTTTTGTACATGGAATCCATTTCCGACTTCATGGCTTCAAGCCATTTATCCCTTTCTGAATTTTTCAGAACATCTTCATAACTGATAGGTTCGTCATCGTTAATGAGTAACACGTCGTTTGATTCACTTATGAGAAATCCGTATCTCTCTGGAATATTACGTGTCCTATCAGACCTACGAAGAAGTGGTGTTGTTTTAGGTTCAACTGATAGCTCATCATTATGAGTTATTGGTTGTGGGTCTAGACTAGGTGTCTCTGTAATGTCTATTGGAGTTTCTTGAACTTCTTCAAGTTCAATGCTACTCCCACTGTTTTCTTGTAAAAGAAATTCTTTTTCTAGAAATACAGAATGCCTTGAAACAAACATCTTTTGTTCCAAGGGATGATAGAATTGGTAACCCTTCGTTTTCGTAGGGTATCCAATAAATAGACATTTATCAGACTTAGCATCCAATTTGTCTGATACAGTCCGCTTTACATAAGCAGGATTACCCCATATCTTTAGGTGAGATAAATGAGGTTTCTTACTGTTCCACGTCTCATATGAAGTAGTAGAGACTACCTTGGTCGGGACTCTGTTTAGTAAGTAAACAGCTGTCTTAAGCGCATAGCCCCAAAAGGATTTTGGAAGAGTTGCATGATTCATCGTAGATCTAACCATGTCCATCAAGGTTCGGTTACGCCTCTCAGATACACCATTATGCTGTGGTGTATATGGCGGAGTCCATTGAGACAATATGCCATTATCCCTAAGATAATCTTGAAACTCTTGACTTAAGTATTCACCACCCCGATCGGATCGAAGTATCTTAATACTTTTGCCAAGCTGTTTCTCTACTTCACTTCTGAACTCTTTGAATTTCTCAAAAGTTTCAGATTTGTGTTTCATTAAGAACACATACCCGAATCGTGAGTGATCATCGATAAAGGTAATGAAGTAGCTATAGCCTCCTTGTGCAAGAGTTGACATTGGTCCACATACATCAGTATGTATTAGACCAAGCAATTCTCCCACTGGTTTACCTTTTCCGAAAAAGGGTAATTTGGTCATCTTGCCTTTTAAGCATGATTCGCATGTATCAAATGAACCGGGTTCAAATGATTCCAGAATTCAACATCGGTGTAATTTGGTCATGCGTTTCTTACTTACATGGCCAAGACAATAATGCCACATATAGGAGTCTATTTGATTATCTATTCGAGCACGTTTGTTGCTAACTTCGATATTGAAAACGTCACCGGATAAATCTAACGTGTAGATACCATTGCATAAAGTTCCGGTCACATAAAGAACACCATTTAAAGTTATGTAACAACAATTGTTACTAAAAGTTAAATGATAACCCTTTTCATTCAAGCATGAAATAGATACAATGTTATTTATTAACGAAGGAACAAAATAACAATTATCCAATTCTAAGACAAGTCCAGTAGGGAGCTTTAGCAAATATGTTCTGATGGCAACAGCAGCAATCTTTGCTCCATTTCCAACTTGCAAATTCGCTTCTCCCTTGACGAGTCTTCTTCTATTCCTTAGCCCCTGTATGTCATTATATATATGTGAGCTACACCCAGTATCAAGTACCCAGGTGTCCGAGGAAATAGAGTGACATTCAATAACGAAGATACCTGAAGAGGATGGGGCATCAGATGCCTTCTTCTTCAAGGAATCAAGATAAACCTTGCAGTTTCTTCGCTAGTGACCCTTCTTGCCACAGTGATGGCAAGTGCCTTTTGGTGCCTTTTCAGTCTTTTTGGCCTTTTTCTTCCTTCCCTTATTTTGCTCTTTGGGCTTCCTCTTAGAACCTTTCATTGAGGAACCAACTAACAGTACCGTCTTCTGATCCTGCTTTACAGAAGGCTCTACAGTCTTCAGCAGGTTAAGCAACTCAGGAATGGTAGTCTCCAGTTTGTTCATCCGATAGTTCATCACAAACTGTGAGTAACTCTTAGGCAAACAATGCAGAATTAAGTCAATACTTAGTTCGTGATCCATTGCAAATCCGAGTGTGCCTAGTCGCTCAATGTACCCCAACATCTTCAACACAAACTGTGAAACAGAAGTGCCTTCCTGCATTTTAGACGTAAAGAGGAGTCTGGAGACCTCAAACCTTTCGGATCTCACCTGCTCGTCAAACAGCTCATGAAGATGGAAGACGATGGTATGCGCATCCATATGCTCATGCTGCTTTTGTAGCTCAGGTACCATAGCGGCCAGCATGATGCAACTCGCAAGTTCAGAATCGGCCACATGTTTCTGATAGGCCACTAACTGGTCTGGAGTTGCATCTTTAGGAGGATGGTTGGGAAGTTGTTCTTCAAGGACATAAGCAAGCTTTTCTGCCTTGAGGACTATCCTCAGGTTTCGAAGCCAGTCCATGAAGTTTGGCCCAGTCAGCTTATTGGTGTCCAAAATGGAACGCAAATTCAGAGAAGACATGATCAGGTGATTATCCTAGAAATACAAATTGAGGTTATGTGATGAGAATGATAAAGAATGCATCAATATACATTAATTAAATCCTATTTATTTTTCGAATTGAATAACCCTTTTTATCAATTCGGGAGATCGTAGGAACATCTCCAAATAGGTTGATATCCAACCATAGATAAGAACAACCATGGCTAGAGTCCATCAGGTTATTCTTATCTATGAAGGTAGGTAATTATACTGATTACATATTATACATATGTAACTATCACATTATGCTATCAACTAATTGAATGTTTGCATAAATCATTGGGTTGTCAACTCATTAACAAGTATGCAACAATACACATAGCACCCAACTGCACCTCTCTTTACATCGACCTTGGCTATGGCATAACAAATCAATGCTCCAAGCTTAAGGCTGACCCATTAATCAAGAAATAGTTTTAATATGGTTGGAGCTCATTCAACCGTTTAGTCAAGCTTAGATGTGTCCAACAACCAAAACTAAGGATTGACCTCTGACTCCAACTATATTAATCATAAACTAATTCCATGGTTTGAATATGTTGAGGTTCAAGCCGGGCATGGATGTGTCCATCAACCCAAACGAGAAACAAAACTCCGGTTCTAACCATATTAATGGAAGGTGTTGGCCTTAATATTTTGTAAGGGGTTTTGGGTCTCATCCTTTTCTTTTATGCACATTCATGACATATAAT
This sequence comes from Boesenbergia rotunda, assembly GCA_024364735.1. Lineage (NCBI taxonomy): Eukaryota > Viridiplantae > Streptophyta > Magnoliopsida > Zingiberales > Zingiberaceae > Boesenbergia > Boesenbergia rotunda. The sequence goes on from JAGFNQ010001566.1 coordinate 22,333, forward strand.
TATGTCATGTTCTAACGATTTCCTTAATAAAGTATGTATGTGACTTAATTTATCAAGTCTCATTGAATTAGGAACCGGATTTCCTAATTCTAATTTCATACTTTATTCAAGGAATTGTTTTGGGAAACAATTTCCTAAATTATCATAATCAATTTCAGAATTAATATGTTTAAGACTTTAATTTCTCTAAATCAAATCTTATTAAATTAAGAGACGGATTCCCTTAATTCAACCACATATTATTTTCATGAAAATCTTATTTAAGGAAATATACTCTATAGGAAATAATTTTCCTAATTAATTTTGGAGACAATAATATGTAAGAGCATCACCTCATAAATCAAATAAGGAAATTATCGTTTGAGAATCACCTCAAAAATTTCCAAGATTTGATCACATATTTTATTTATGGAAAATTAATATCAATAACTTAATTTGGACGGCTCCCCGAGGCTCAATCCAAAATAAGAATTTGACAGTTTAAATTCAATTTAGGAAATTTAATTATAACAACTAACTTTAAATTGGACAGCTCCCCAAGGCTCAATCCAAAACAAAGAATTTTGTAAATAATTTAATTTCCAATTATGAATTTAAATACCAATTAATATTCCCATAATTTTATCTAGACTTTCTTGAAAGAAAGTGCCCAAAATTGCGAGCTTTCCATAAATAGAAAGTTTCCAAAATTAAAAAGTTTTCAGAATAATTGTAAGTTTCTGGTATAAAGAAAACTTACGTTTTTCCAAAATTGGAAAATTTCCAAAATGAGAAATTTCCAAAATTGGAAAGTTTCCAAAATTGGAAAGTTTTCACAATTATCATAAAATTTCAGAAACAGGGATATTTCAAAAGTTTACGAAATTTCATGATGATTTCCAAACTTTGAAATTCTTAAATCGAAAATTTACCATAATTGGAAAGTTTCCATAATTGGAAAATTTTCCAAAATTGAGATCATGACAAAGTTTTTCGCAAAAACAATTATATGATTATGTCGAACACAAACCTCGGCTCTGATACCACTGTTGGGACCGGGTGCATGTTGACATGGATGTGGGTTCATAATTTTAAAATTAATTACGTGCAGCAGAAGGTTTAGCATAAATAATTTCTCAAATTATTTAACCACACATCTAAGCATGCAACTTTATCTTGTGTAGACATGATCATGTAACGCCCGCCCTTATATCTACTCTCGGGGCGGGGTTACGTACCATCAATCATATAATTTTAACATAAAATAAAAAAAACAAAAGTGCAAGGACTAAGTATTGAGTATGCTTGTTTAAACTATCAAGTGATATTTACAAGTGCTAAGCATACTAGTCAGTGCATGCCAATCAGATATCATGCTTTAATGATTAGAATATGGTAGGTGCATAGCAAGTTCAGTAACACATAAATCATGATAGTGAGGTTATACATTCCATTGCAAGGCATCATGAATTCACATCCTAGAACATCACTTAGAAGCATAGTCATAGGTTTCCATGCATAATAACAGTTCATAAAATTAAGTCTAAAGGAAGTCTAGAATATCATGTGAAATATCTTAATCAAGAGTTATCCTATAACATGATAGGTTCACAAGTATTTCAACTCACAACATAATCAAGTATAAGAGTAATCCAAGTGTAATCACTAACATTCAAGAGTACCAATCCTAATCACTAACATTCTTTATCAAGAAAACATTAACATAAGCATAGTAAAGTAGATATAAGAATCTTTCTTTCCCGAGCCACCACTCCACACATCTTCAGCCCTCCTGCCTCTTCCTTTAGTTTAAGTGTCTCTTACCCTTATCTGCAGCATAAGACAACACATAAACTAGTAAGCACAAATGCTTAGTAAGGATCCTGTCCTACTCGCAAAATCCATACGAAAGAATACAACATGTACACATAATGAATCATAAGCATGAGTTTATCATAGCATACTAAACATCAAAGTTTCTAAGCAAGCAGTATAAAGTATCTTAAGCATACCCTTCACATATAATAAATGTTTTCAAAACAATTCCATAAAGGTATTACTTAAAAATACTTTAACATCATATAGGGGCCCAGTTGTGTACCACATCAAGCGCGTTCCCTAATGAATTGGGGTAGCGAGCCACCAACCCATTAGAGCAGGACCCTTCTGTCCTACCGGAGTCATGACCTTCAGTTAACATGTACCCCGAATTTGTTTAACGACCCCCTTCCGAGTCGGGTACACAACTTTCAAAGTAAAATACTTATCATGCTTTTACATATATGCTAAGGAGTACTCCAAATCCACTATCAAGGGACACACCACTCTTCAATGGTGCTCATAATCCCATAGGGACACACCACACAACATAAGGGGTGCTCTTGATCCCATACTTAGTGGAGTATCCTTTCAAGCATATTAACATACACATCACATGCAATTCATAAGGGTGCCCCATGGGCTATAAGACATGCTCATACATACATCATATTTCAACCACTCAAACATACTTTATATATGACAAGATTGGTCACATAAATCATATTCATATCATGGGAAGTGGTAGCATGCTTCATGGGTTAATTGAATTCTTCCCAACCCTATAACTAGGGTTGGCTGAATGGTGTAGGGTAGGGGTAGGTTAGGTTTTTGACATCAAACGTCTCATACAAGCATCACATATATATACATCATGTATCATACTAAGCATAGCATACATCATGGGAAAAATCATGCAACCCTAAACCCTAAACTAGGGTTGGCCGAAAATCACATGCTAGGGAAGTTAAGGTTTCCAATCAAGCATTCTATTTAAACACCACATGCATATACATATCATCTTACTAAACATAAACATATCTCATAGGGTAGTTTAACCTTCACAAACCCTAACCTATTCATGTTGGCCGAATGGTGTAGGGTAGGGGGAAATTAGGGTTTTTGAAATCAAACATTCACACAAACATTTACACAAACACCTCACATACATATCATGCCACATATTAAGCATAGACTACATCATAGGATAATCATACAACCCTAAACCCTAATTCTTCTAGGGTTGGCCGAAAGTATAGGGTAACAACATATTTATATACCCTAAGTCCCAAGGGGTCTCCTCATGCATCAAGGAGTAGCCAAGGTCTCCCCCTTGGGGGTGGCCGAAACTTGCACAAGGGGAAATTCCCATTTTCGAAAACAAGGAAGAAGAAGGAATCATACAACAACAATTACACTGCAGGCGAGGGGATACTTACATCATTTCACTTAAAATTCACCTTCTCTAAATCCTTAGGGTACCCTTGGTTGAAGGAGGGGTGAGAGTTCCCCTTGCTAGAACTTCTCTAAGACCCTTGGCCCTAGTAGAGGGCAAGATCCTTGGATGGGGTCTTCTTCCTTCCAATTCCCTAGGGTTAGAACCCTAGGGTGTATTTTCGAAAATGAAAAGGGAGAAAGAGCTTCTAGATTTTGGTGGGGAGAGTGGGGAAGAAGAAGAATGGAAGTTATTCCTCCCTCTCCCTCTCTTATTTATACTATTCTCATGAAGGGACATGTCTCTTCACTTCCCTAGCTTTAACAAGCACGTTTCTTATTCTCTCAACATGAAACACTCTTGGTGCATTGGTTAAGACATGGTTAGTGTAACTAGGAGGTTCAAGGTTCGATCCTTGCTTCCTCCTTTCTACACTTTCTTTTTATCACATTTTGCACTAATCCACATCAAAGCCCATTAAGCCAAGCCCATCATAACATTTCATAATAATATTTCATGAATTCATAATATTACATAAGGATGAAAAATTGGGGTGTTACAGATCATATATTTAAAATTTTGCAGAAACGTAAACTCATTTACTTATTACGTTGCGTAACTCGAAGGAAGGGAAGAGATCCAACCGTAAGCGTCCCTCGGAAGCTCCGCCTCTATTCGCGTCCACGCCGAGTATCTTCGGGATGACTTCGCAAAGCCACGAGTTTCGTGTTCTCGAGAACTACTAGATTCTCCGAGAACGCGACAAGAAAAATCAAGAGAGAAGTAATCACATCGGAAAAACTCACTACCAAGGTTGGCCGGAATCACAATTCCGGCAAGAAGGAGGAAGATGACTTGCGCCCAATCCCAAGGTGATGATGGCCGGAGAGGAAGATCGTCCCAACGGAAGAACTTCGTCGCCTCGGTGCTTCTCCTTGTGCTCACGGCAAGAAGAAGGGAGAAGAACCTTGTGGCCGGCCAAGAGGAAGAAGGGAGGAGAGGGAGAGAGCCCAGGCAAGAATACTTCGATTATTTTTCAAGCCTTGCCTTGGGTCTTGATTAGAAAATCCAATTTTCAACTCGTTTTAAATCCCTCGGATTACTCGCAGTGCGTGTGACTAAATAGACTTTCGATTTATGTTGGCCGTCTATAATTAATCAATTATAGAACGATCATGAGTGGCACCTAGTAGTACATCATGATCCCCAATTAATCGAAAGATCAACGGTTGACCTCAGAAACAATTCTGAAATCCTTCAGCAGCTATAATGAATCGTGCCCCATTCCCTTCACCATCTTATACCCACTTGGTTCAGGACATGGTCTATGTGTGTCAGTCCCCACTAGGCTGACTACGTCACACCTAGCCCAAGTAACATTTTCTCGTCCTACGGATTCTAATTACTCTCATGTATTTAAGAGATTCATACTCTGAACATGTCATGCTCTGGCCAGAGGCTTCGAGTAACAATCCGACAATAGGCCTTGGGTATACATCTCCTCGCAAGGAGTGGTGAATCCTTTGTAGGCTGTTCAAACATCTTCGAGCACTTCGGCTTATACCCAATCATCCTGGGTCCTCACCTCCTTGGAGATGCTTGCTTAAGATGTCAAAGTATAAGTCTGCATAACCAAGATGACTTGAACACCGCAAGTCAAAGGAACATTGCACTTGAGCTGCAGTAAGAACTTCATTGACATATCTATATGTAGACTACCATATGAAGTTTTACAACCAGTCACTCCAATGAACTAGTTCCCTTAACTAGCATTCATGTTTATCTCCGGACATCCCAATGTCACCAGCCAGTGAGAATCAGCTGATTAGAGAATAACCCATGCTAGTCTCAACAGAATTGATAGTGTCCGTATTTATCAATTCATCGACTAGGGAAAATTTTAATACTTCACAATTGCACATGTAGAGATAATCACTAGTTGTGAATTCATCACAAATTCTCTCATGCTGTGAATTGTATTGCGGACATTCAGTAAATGGGTTTAAGATCTCAATCAAATACATAAACATGTATACTCAAATAGTGAATATTCATTTATTAAAATAAATGATTACAATAATAAGGCGATTGCCTTAGGACATTTCTCTCATATGACTAACAGGAGCTTGGTTGGATTTTGGGATCCTAGCCTTGTTGTTTGGCAAAATGTCGTACTCCAGGCATGCTTCAACATGCTATGCCCTGGTCACGATAGATTTGGTACACTCATACCAGGGGGATAATAAGGAGACTTGGTCCATTGGAGAAGGAAACAAAGGGGGAAAAAGATGAATTTACGCGGGGAATGTAGCTGGTTGTAAATGAGAAGTCACGGAAGAGGATCAGTGAGCTTGAAGTTGTGAGGCGGCAGAACAAGCAGGGCAATACGATAGCTTTCCAGTGACCCCTTCTGTCCCTATATAGTTTCACTCGAGGGATCTGAGCCGTTCGATTTAGGGCGTACAACCCAATGATATCCTGAGTGTTAGATGAATGGGGGAAACGAGGTAGGGGTCATTTCAGCTTTATACCTCGAAAAAATTCTTTGAGGAATCGTGCCAAAGTTGCACACTGATGGCGGCACTATACTGGCACAAGAGAGGCGTGTCGAGGGGTGGCACCACACGTCGGGCAAGTTGTGGGCACGTTGGACAAGGGCATTAATTATGCCACATGCCTCATTAAGGAGGATTATCTCTCAAATCGCAAAAATTCCACCACCACTCTGCCCTTAAATGACCATGATGTGCCTCTCTCTTACGCGGCTTTCGTGGTGGTACTGAGTCCTCATCGTGGTTACATCATTCAATCAGTCGAATTCACATCTCTTTCGATTAAACTTAGGGGGGGGGGGTCTTGTGAACAGGTGAGTCAAAGTGGGGCCACGTGGCCCTGAAACAGAGAAATTAGGTCAAGGTCAAAGGTGTAGCTTGCATGGAAAGTAGGAGGACTCCTCGCTCGGGAAAGTGTTTTCCTGAGCAGAGCCCCTCTAAGCGTGGCTAGTTGGCCATCACCATGAGGCACCCAAAACACTTCTCTTAGAGAGCCTTCCCAATTGGGGAGTCCCCCTGATTGGGTATCCTCCCCCGAGCTAGTACATCTTGTCTTAAGTAAAATCAAATTCTATATGTTATCAAAGGCAATAAACGTGCATGAGGAGCACTGCAATAGTAAATGAGACTTTAATCGAATGATTGAAACGTATGTCAATAGCTATCTTGAATGATTATCATAATGGTGGCTTTAATGGCATATTAGTCATTAATATCCAAAAAGAAAAACAGCCAAAAGAAGGAGAAGACAGGGAGGAAGTAAGGACAAAATGAGATAGGTTCGGAAAAAACACAACTCTCTCTTTCAAGTTTTACCTCTAGTCAATTCCAGATCTTCTGACTTGAATGTCAGAGTGGTAATCATCGGAACAATTCCCGGTGTCATTCTAACACTCTATTTTCTAAAGACTTTTCCACCTTTGCAGGCATGGAAGTCGAAGTCAAAGATCAATCCATCGTCACCAGTAGATTGTCTGCCCACGTTTCATCATCCGAAACACTTGTTATTTAGGAAAAAAGTTAAGTTTATTTGTTTTTAATTTGATTTGATTTACTACTAATCAAGCAAAAATCTACTTTTATATAAGTAGTAGGTTTACCAAATCCTAATGGGGTCTTAGATACACGTTGAAGTAATTGTTAGGAATACAATCAAAATTTTACATTAATCTAATTGAATCTTAAACTTATTGGATTAATGATTAATGTAGGATCAAGAAAGCGCTAGAGGGAGGGGGGATGAATAGTGCATTTTGCTTTTTCATAGTTTCATAAAATTAGTTGGGAGTTAAAGCAGTGGAAATAAAAAAGAGACAAACTAACACTATTGGGTTTACTTGGTTCAGAGCCTGTGACAACTCCTATTCCAAGGCCCACGATCGTTGATTGCTTACTGTGGGCAATCACTATCAATTTGAAAACTTTACAAGTGTATGAATGTAGAAGTACAATTATAAACTTAAATATATCGACAAACTTGAAGATCACAACTTTAGCGACATTGTTGTAGCATTGTAGCATTGTAAAGTAGTTTTCTGAGCAACACACAAGAGCGAAGATCATAGAGAATTGATGTCCAGACCTCCTAGTCGAACCACCTTATAAAGGTGATTTTGGGCTCTTGATTTGGCTGACGTGGCACTCCCTTGTCAAAATATGATCCATCAAGTTTATCACATCTGGGCGCCTGGACTGTGACGTAAGTCCACCAAATACTGTGCGCTAGCTCGGCCAACTTTACCAAGTCAAACCAGTTCGGGCGCCTAGACCACCTCCGGGTGCCAAGACCTCCGGGTGCCTGGATTGGCTCAAGGTGCCTAGACATACTCTAGGTGCCCATCCATATATATATATATATATATATATATATATATAAAGAATAAAGTACATTTGACATCTCAGGCTGTCCGGTATTGATCTCTATGTTTTAACTGAAATTCTAGGTCGGATCAACACCTACTATTCTCTCGATGGGGAATGTGTCCTCACCTACTCCTCTCAGGAGAAGTACCTTTTACAAAACTCCTGTTTGGACTTTTGCTCAGATCCGATCCTTGACTTCCGGGACTCTCGACTCCTGCCCGTTATTCTTGATCTGCCAAGACTTCAGTCTGATCCCCTTAACCAGGACTTCGACGCTCAATCTCCATGATCAAGTCTTCATTGCCCAACCCACATAGTTAGGACATAGTGCCCAATCCTTCAAACAAGGACTTAGTGCCCAATCTCCATGACTAGGTTTTGTTGCTCAACCCACACAGCCAGGACTTAGTACCCAATCTCCATGACTAGGACATAGTGCGTAGTATGACTAGGGCTTTCCTGCATCCTCAAATTAAATGAATAACTATAATTTTGAACCTTTGACAATATCAAAACTCAAGTTTGATTAGTTAGTGCTTTCAACACCAATAATTTCTTCCTTTTTGATTTCACTATGTGAAAATTAGGCATAGATTTTGCCACATGTTACTTCGATGATTTCTTTTAAAGAAGTAACATATGTTAATCGACTTCAATAATAAATTTAATGAAGTAAATTCCGTTTTAGACATCGTAGGTTAAAATTTACGAGCTTCACTACTAATTTTATCTAATATTTTAGTTCATTATAAATATTTGATGAAGTAATAAGTTACAAAATAAAATTCGTAAATCTGTATACCGAAGTAATAAATTTGAATCAATTAAAATGCATTTCCCTTTTATTAATAAATTAACTGATAAATTACTCCCTCATCCTCCCGCAATCAGTCAAGAAAGCGCTTGGTTTCTATTTTCCAGTCTGTTTTTCATTTTCATTTTCTGTAGAAAATGCGGTTTTTTGGAAAACATGTTTGGTTTGCATTTTTTAACTTTGTTTTCCAGAAAAAAACATAGCGTTTTCTGGAAAATTGGAGAATGAAAAAAAGTCATGTTCCAGAAAATGAAAAAATACGATTTTCTGAAAAATGAAAATGGAAAATCGAACAAACCAAACGCCCCCTAAATTTGTCTAACTATGGGGATCTTGACAAATTGTTGCCTAGTTGCCTGCACAACCTCACCTCGCTCACTCATTTGGAAATAGCTCATTGTCCTCGCGTACGTTCTCTTCCAAAGGAACCTCTGCTTCACTTGAAGCGACTGAAATTTGTGAAAATCTCTGGTTGTGATGAGCTGAGATCAATGAAAGGATTAGGAGTTTTGAAATCTCTAAAGCATTTGATTATTGTAAATGCCCCAATCTTTTGATAAATGAAAGAGACGAGCATGGGAAGGAGGAGGAGGAAGGGGGTTTGTCATCGCTACGTGAATTATGCATTGATAACACTGCATTGCTTAAAATTTCCCACATAAGAAAAGCACTGCCATCCATCCATAGGCTCCAAATCCAAAGCTCAGTTGAGGAAGTAATGTGTGTGGGGGGGGGGGGGGGGGGGGGGGGCGGGGAATTGTTGTGGAGGCTTACTCTATAACGACTCGGTCATCCGGCCCGTCGACACGACCCCTTGACTCTTTGGGCGGTCAAATTCTATTTTTGGCGGCCCAACAACCTGACCCATTTGGTCGTCGATCGTCGTTACTTACAAGAATTTTCCACCTCTGGCCAGTGGATTTTTGCCTTCCCCAGGATTCGAACTCTAGACCTCCAGACTAAGTACTAGAGTTTATGAATCCTAATAGTCAAGTGAACCCTCACTTGGCTACCAGGATTCATAAACTCTAGTATTTAGCCTGGAGGTCTAGAGTTCGAATACTGGGAAAGGTAAAAACTCACTGCCAGGGGTGGAAAAACCGTAAGGTCGCCAACCTAGAGGGTTGCCTGCGAGAACCATAAAGATGAGGCCGCTACATACTCTTCTTAGAATCCTAATGTTTTGTTGTTGCACGAAACTACAATCTCTACCAAAGGAGTTGTACAGTATTCCTTCCCTTGAGCTTTTATTCATTTCAGATTGTCCAGAGATTGAGTCACTGCCAGAGACAGGGCTGCCCACTTCCCTCACCGATTTAAGATGTGAATATGTAAATACGATGCTAAGGCGACAAATTTGGGAGAAGGTGGAGGAATTGAGTAGCTCCGGCCGATATCGTCCTGTAAATGAACGGCTAAAAGTAGTACTTTGATGTATACGGTTTGCACATCCCAACATTTATACATGGCTACTTTTGCCTTTTTTTAAAAAAAAATTCTCTCTTTTTTCAATAATATATTATTTTTTGAAAATTTACAGAGACTTTTGGACGCTTGTTGTTGTCACGTGGCCTCAAGATTTCTTAGCAGATGGAGAAGTCAATTGTTTTGGAAATTTAGGTCCAGGCTCAGTTGTGTTGCCAAGCTGAAAATGTTCGACACTGTCGTTTCTGAAGCCTTTGGATTCAAGGTTCCCAGCCAAGTTCTATTGCTCTGAGGTGCGGTTACGTATTAATTTTTATATAAAAAAATTGAATGAAAAAATAGATGGAAAATAATGAAATGAGAATGTTGAGTTAAAGTCAGATTAGAAATTTTTTACAAAAATTAGGAACAAGATATGGTCCTTGTGCTTTTCTCTTCCACCACCCGCATGCCGACGCGTGGGTTGTAAAGATTTTAAAATTTCAAAGTTCTCAATTTAAAGGGTACGATTAGGGATATAAATGAGCCAAACCGCTCGTGAGATATTCAAGTTTTGGTTTGAAAAAAGTTCATTCGAGTTCGTTCGTTTAAGTTACGAGCTGAGCTCGAGCTCGATTTCGAGCTCGAAAATATTATTGAGTCAATCTTGAACTTAGTAGTATTTGGTTCGTGAGCTCGCGAACATATTTGAAGCTCGCAAGCGTGTTTATTAAGAGGTTCGCGAACATATTTGAAGCTCGCAAGCGTGTTTATTAAGAGGTTCGCGAACATATTTATTAAGAGGCTCGTTTATCTTGTTATATATATTTATAAAACTAAATATCACATAAAAAATAAGCAGTGTTTTAAAAGGCGGAGCCTAGGCGGTGGGCGACTAGCCACCACCCGCCTTTTGCAAAGGTGTTGCCGATTTAATTGACCGCCTAGGTGGCTAGGTGCCGCTTAGTCATGGGCCAATCAAATTTTTTTAAAAAAACAAAAGTCTTCCGAATCGATTGAACACTTCAATCGATCAATTAATTGGGTAGGCTCTTCGACAAACAGAAACCTGTCGAATAGATTGGCTGATTGATTGAACACTATCAATCGATTGGGCAAACTTTTCGTAAAAAATAAAAAATTACCGAATCGATTATTTGATCGATTGAACAATGTCAATCGATTGACATGAGTTTCTCAAGAAACAGAAACTTGCCGAATTAATTAGCCGATCGATTGAACACTGCCAATCGATTAGTTGAGTTTCGCCTAGGCAGCCGCCTAGGCAACAAGGCGCTAGGCGACGAGTGACCGCCCGCCAACTGCCTAATGTTTTTTAAAACATTGATAATAAATATAATAATATATTATTAATTAGTATAGCTAATTATTTTAAACCAGCTTTAACTAATCTCATTTAATTTTTAAACAAGCTTTTCTCGAGTCGAGCTATTGATTTTATCATAAGCTGAGCTCGATCTTAAGAACTAACATTCGAATCAAACTCGAGCCAAGCTCGAACTTAGAGAAAACAAACTGAGCCCGAACTCAAAGCCTTACACTCCTAGGTACAATTACACTAAAAAGCTGTAAGGAATGCAATGAAATTAATTTGATCAAAATTTGATATTATTATAATATTTAAAATTTTAAAATGTTCATATGGTCTAAATCAAGAGTGTTTCTACCCAATATAGCGGTGGTTGATGTGTGTACAGTGCAGGTCATGACATCATATGCATATTATGCATTGTGCATTTGTTTTTGTTTACTACGCTTGTTTGAGCTATGATTGTTGCATTTGATTTACATGCATATACGGTTTTGATTTACATTTTATTATATGATTTGAATATGTTCGACAGTGTTAGTTGTTTATGGAGGTGTTAGGGGATTTCTAATTTTGCCCCTACTTGTTACATGATTTTCAGATATGTTTTATTTGTGTAGATGCATTTTATTTATGTTCTTTATTCCGGAGACTGTATACTCTTTGCTCTCTTTATGCTTGTTTTACCCTTTTATATACCATGCATTTATCTGTTCTTATACCCGCAGAGTTCCATCTGGAACTCACCACCCCTCGTTCTTCTTTTTTAGTTCAGGTAGTTGATAGTCGCGTCTCGTGCCGCCAAGAGAGGATCCAGCTGCCAGTCCCCAGTCTTGAGTAGCACTACAAGAATTTTTGCAATCAACAACGCTCAATCGACAACGTTTTTTAAAAAAAACGTTGTCTTTTTTTTGTTTTACAACGTTTTTAGTGAAAAGCGTTGTCTATGTGTTTTACTTTTTAATAACGACAACGTTTTATAATGATGCGATGTGCTTAGTGTTGTGGTTTCGGATGAAAGACAACACTGTTACAAAAGCGTTTTTTAAAAGCGTTGTCGTATTTCCCGCTAAAATAAAAAACACATCCCCTCCCTCCACCTCGCTCATTGCCAACCCTCGGCGGCTCGCGAAAAATCTCTCCGCGCTTCTTTTCTCCGCGAAATATCTCCCTCCACCTCCCTCCACCTCCCTCATTGCCACCTCCCTCGTCCTCTCCTCTCCACGAAATCGACATTGTGTACGATTCCTCTGCCGGCGTTGGAGTTCCCTTCATCGTTTCATAGCCGCGGTATTTCTCCCACCTTCCTCGCTTCGCCTCCGGCCGCCGAGGAGGTGCATCTCCGTCTCCCAGCCGAAACCCTAATTACTTCCCTGCCGAAATCCAGATCTTCTCGAAGAATCCAGTTTCAGGAAGATAATCTAGAGTTAACTTCTTGTTTTGGCTCTTTTCTAGTATTCTTTCCTCATGGAGGGAGGATTGGGCGGGGAAGCAGCTGCAGGAGCGCCGTTGCCTCTTGCGAAATGGAGGAGCGATCTATCCCGTGCTTTCCAGTACTACTTGGATAGATCTACTCCCCACACCATCGGAAGATGGATTGGAACCTTGGGGGCCGCGCTCGTCTACTCCCTGCGCGTTTACTTCCTGCAGGGCTTTTACATCGTCAGCTATGGGCTTGGAATCTACCTGCTCAATCTGCTCATCGGATTCCTCTCGCCAATGGTGGATCCGGAGCTTGAAGTCTCCGATGGGCCTTCACTACGCATGAGGGGATCTGATGAGTTCAAGCCCTTCATTCGCCGGCTTCCTGAGTTCAAGTTTTGGTAACTTCATAACTCCATACATTTCGCAACATCTTTTGCTCTTGGCTGCGGGGATCTTTTGCTTGAGAAATTTTGTCTCAAACTATTTTTGATTCTGCAAGATGATGCCTAAGATATTTAGGTTTTCATCTACGCTTGGTTAAAGGAGCTGTAGTTCTGTCTTGCTAGTTTAACTTGCTCGCGAGCAGAGATCTGCAGCGCCTTTTACCTTGACATATTTTTTAGTACCAGAAAAATGTATTGTGCCTTTAAGCTTAGAGTGTTTGCCTAGTTTCGTAGCTTATGTGTTCTATTGAGGATCATCTTATTTGTGATTGTTGTCTCTTAGTTGGATGCTACCTCAAGGTAGAAATCCTTGTCTTGGAATGTTTATGTCTATCCAGAACTTGTTTTTGTAAATTGGAAATTGGTAGAATGTTGAGGTCTCCCAAATTAGTTTGCTTTCCCACTATTTCTTACTAACATATTAATTACCTTCTAATTGAAATAGGAGACAATAGTTATGAATTACGACATGTTCCAGTTGCTGATGGCCTGAGATTAAAATTCCAGGAAGAATGCTGCAAATCTTTTTCCTATTACTGCTTTATGGTACTTACATAGTTCATCTCCCAATTTTCTGGTTCTCTGTGTTCCACTTAGTTTCTTGGCTGATCTTTCACATCCTTAGTCTATTTTGAATTTACTAAATCCTTAGTTTTCCTCTCAAATTTCACGTGATTTACTTTTGATAAATCTAACTGTTTCATTGGCCACTAATTTTCATGAAGGTGTAAAAATAGACCAATTCAGTAGTTATTCTATTCATAAGCAGCTGTTAGTTGCATAATTTTGAATGATGGTAGCAACAATAATCCAATATGAAATGTGTTATACGCAATGTTTTTAAGTTCTTGTCCAATTTATTGAATGAGAATTGGGTAACCCAAAGGGAATTGGAACTGGTAGTATCAGCCACTCCCATAAGTTTGCACTAAGAAATATAATCCAGAAATTGTTTGACAATTGTTCCTCAATTTTACTGATAAACAAATGGAACTTGTTGCAAAATATCGCTAGGTGCTTTTTTCACAACTTTTGGAGTCAAATCTAACTCGTCCATTGTGTTGGTTAATGTTGTTAAAAAAAGCTAACTGCCTAAATCCCTTCTTTGTTTTGACCAATGACTTATACAATGTGTGTCAAATCCTAATACCACATCTAATAATTTGCCTTCTTAACTTTTCAGGTACTCCATAACGAAAGCTTTTTGTGTGGCCTTCACAATGACTTTCTTCTCTGTGTTCGATGTCAGTTTTTCAAATCAATTTTATTCCGGTTATGCTCCTTAGACGTGTGCCAATGTCAATATCAATATCAAATCTACATTAACTGGATCTAATTCTATCCTTCATTTTTGTTTCAAAAAAAAATCTTGCAATTATTTACTCCCAAAATTGTTCGTTCCATAGTTATGAAAATTGGATCGGACTGCTATTCCGACCAAAAATTGTTTGCTCTGGTTATACAATGCGATTGGAACCACATTGACCCAGATAATAACTGCTTGAATGTTATCAGAGAGTTTTAAAAATTGGATGTTTTGATAATGGAATTCGACACAGGCAGCCATTTGAATCGGATTGTTTTTATCAAACCCAAAGAACTGGCTGGGTTGTAAATATAGTTTTACTACTCAAATCTATTATTATCTACCATTTGACTAGTTAGCTTGTTTAGATTGTTTTTGTCGGTGGGCGTAGTTGGCTAAAAGGTGGCTCAATTTTGTCACAATGGGATAATGGGTCAATTCCCGACGGACGCAAGTCCTCGCAGAAAAAACTTCTCTCACCCCCTAATCATTTGATCTGTGCAGGTTTTTCAGATTTGCGAAGCTACAGACAATCAAATGTTCTCTGGCCGGCTAATCAAGTTCTTTCCTTGTTTGATTGTGTCATTTAGTTCTAATACATCAAATGTTTACTACTTTGCTTTAAGCTGTCATTTAGTTCTAATACATCAATGTTTTATTTTTAATAAAGAGGTGACACTTTTGTCACATAACATTACTGTGCCTTTGTAGGTGGTTTTTAGAACACTGTTAGCTTCCTTGGTGCCTATAGTTGGTTTCAACGCAGTGATGACATCTGAGCATTTTGCTTCGTTTTTGGTTTGCCATTCAATATCAAATCTCATGACATACTATTTTTCTATGCTTTATGAGAGTTATATGACTTAAGGACCAAATTTTGTTGTACTTGCTTCATTCTGCATGATATATGACTGATGTTAAGTTCCCTTAAGAAATTGCTACTATTTAGTATGAATAGTTTCAATCTACATTCTAACAGTACCATGTTTACATAACATAATCTATAATCTTATTTAAGTAAAAACTATTTAGTATGAATAGTTTCAACTAGCTGAGAACACTAAGATTAGCAAGTCATTATTTGCACTTATAAATACTGTGTACGCTCTTAATGCTGGTGAAAACTTCATTCCCTATCGAGAAAGCAAGCTAACTCGCCTACTGCAAGATTTCTTGGGCAATTCAAGTATGGCTGTATTGTTTACCTGCTTGGTGAGGACCTTATTTATTTCCTCATTTATCCTTATCATTGTTGTCTATTTTAGTATTATCTTATTTGGTTGTTCATGTTCAGTATCTCGTTATCTGTTGTAGAATCTGTTCCTTGTCAAGATACTGTCAGTACAATCAAATTAGCATCTAGGGCATGCCAAATCAATCAACAACGTTATCACTTGGCGAAGGTTGTTAAGAGTGTTTCAAGACTAAACCAATCGGTTATGCCTTCTTCTGTTGGAAAATGCAAATTATCTGGATTGGCAAAGAAAATTGAATTCTCTAAATGTGCGTCCACCAGAAAGGAATATGCATCACCATTTATGTCAAAGAGAAGGTTGTCCTTGTAATATCAATATTTTATTCTTTTGAATGATTGGATTGAGATTTCCATTATCATTGCTTTCGTGGCTTGAGCTCTATAGTCAGGACAATAGCTAATATAACATGTTAAACTTTTATTGACAGGCAAGAAAAGCTAGGAAGTTCCCCAAAGATGACAAGTGCTTCCTCATTTGGTTCAATTGAGAAAGAAAATGAATTTTCGTTTGGTGTAAAGGAAAGGTATCTTCTGTTAACACAATGCCTATCTTTATAAGAAGTAATTCTTTATTATTTACTTTTGTTCTCAGGGAATTGCTCAGTGGAGCCTGTTCGCTAAATACAAATGAGATCATGAAGGTATTATGTTTAGCAAAAATAATATTTCATTTTAGGCTGTGATACATTTGTGATCAACTTGACCAATCACGTGTATGAATTTATTTATTTGAAAAATGGATAAAATGGCCGGAAGAACTCACCATGGTCCATTGTATAATTATAAATAACTCCAAGTGCAGCATAAATGTTAACGAATCTATGAATTATAATTAACCTCGTTTTTAGCTAGATACTAAACTGAAAAATATCCATCTTAATATTTATGTTGTTGATGCAAATATGAGGGACAAAATTCTATTCTTCCATCACAGCAGGTCCATAGAATTCTAAGAATTCTCACTTGAGAGAGAAACTCTCCTTTGTTGAGAGAAATTTTAGGGTTCTTTGCAATTCTTAGCAGAATGATTTTTTTTCTTCTTCAGGGAATTTCTGATTTTGTCGATCCAAGTCATGAAGAGCACACCAAGCCAAAAGGGGTCAGTTTTTTCACTCAATACTAAAATTTTACTTCAGTTTTCAGTATGGGACAGTGACATATCATTTTAATGTTTCTGTTGATATCAAAAGGGGTTAATATTCTGCCATACAAATGAACAAACTAAAATTGAGAGCACTACTCCTAGACTTATATTAGATGGGAAGCTGGCTGCTGATGCAACTGGTCAGTACCAGGAACTAAATATTATATTTGATAGAATATGCTTCCTATCTTTTCTATCCTTTTGTTTGCAATTGCAGAGAATATGCTTCCTATCTTTTCTATCCTTTTGTTTGCAATTGCAGATTGCGCCAAGGATGACAATAAGAAATATTTAGTGGATGAAACACCGAAGGATGCAGCAGGATCCCCACCCATAAGTGAAATGTTGAGAGAAATGGCATGCTCAATGAAGTTTCTAAAGGCACAGACAAACTGTGTCGAAACACCAAAGGATTCAGTATCATGTCTCCGACACATTGACAAAGAGCAGATTGATCCTCAAACGCCTGGAGTTCCTTTTACAATGAGATTAGACAATGAAAATATCTCATACATCTGTACTCCCCAAGATGTCTTTAAAACTCGAAGTACAGGACTGAAGGTCATGCATAGAATAAATTTATTGTCATTTATACTTCTATCTTGAATGAGCTAACAACTGACTGGTTCTCTCTCCATTTTTTTGCTATCCACAGAAATCCCTAGTACAAGACTGTCTTGTCTTCCTCAACAGTGCTAGCAAGTAAGTTTAAAGATCACCATTTTTTTTCATTTCTATTCACATAAGAAATTAGTTTCCATGTCGGTCAATAAAATTTCATTTCCTATAACTTAAATATTCTATTATGAATGAGGTCGCTTTCTCAATTCAAGTTCTTCCAGGGAAGCTAATAAAACTGCAGTTGGAGGTCAACACTGTAATTTTCTGCTTTACATTTTACTCTATGATCGGTTTTTAGTCTAATAGAAAGTTGTGGCTACATTAGAATGAAAACTGAATATAAAAGGCATCACAGTTCACTAATGTATCTTTCATCTGCAATATTGTATATTAAGATCTTCACATGTGAACAATATCTACTCCAATAATCTCCTAACTTTCAACTGCTATTAAATATTCAGTGTAGGCATCATTACCCATTGTGAACGATATCATCTAATGTTTCATTGTTAACTTCTATTAAATATTCCACTGTACTTTTTTTTTTTAGCCCAAATATTTGATAGACTTCCCCTCTTCTTTTGGCATGGCAAGGGAGGAGCTGAAAGGATTAAAGGTACATTTAAAATTAGATATTTATCTTTCTCCCTTTTCCAGTGGAATAATTTGCTAAATCTTTTGCCCATTGTGTAGGGCATCGGAGAGAAGAGAGCCACGTATATACTAGAACTCCGTGAAAAATCTCCTGAGCCCTTTAAGAGTGTAAGTTTCAGGAAAGAAATGCCCCAACTAAAATAAACTAGAAGAAATTATTCTATTTCTATTGAGAGGGTATGGATATTTTTAAAATCAATGAATATTTTACAGTTATAAGAATTGGATGAAAAAAAAATACTAGTCATTGTATCAGTGAAATATTAATCTTGTAGAGTTTAATCAAGAGTTATGTAAATGATAAAGATAAGTTAAATCTTCTAAGCAATTTGTTGTGTGTTCTTACTTGTTTAATATTTGAAATCTTTCTTCGTCTTCTGTTGACTTTTTCCATAGCATCACTAAGATTATTTGTTGCCGTAATTTTCAGATCGACGATCTCAGAGAACTAGGCTTATCTACAAAGAAGGTAATTTCTATCTGTTGCATTGTGATTTACACTTTCCGTTTTGCACTCAAGTGTCTTAAAAAACATGGTCCTGAGCAGTAGTAATCTTAAGATGATTGACGGTTCTAGTTTTGTTCCAGATAAATGCAATGATGAGGGGAGTGCTTGGAGACTTTTGATGAAGTTTTATAGAACTTGTGAATTGAGATATTTTTTGTATTTAATATGGAATACAAACACTTTTGTAAATAATGCATTATATTATAAGTGAATTTTGTAAACTATTATCAGTGTAAATTGTGAATATTATCAATTGTGAATAAAAATGCTTGTAAATTGTGAATATTGTAAATTGTGAATATTATCAATTGTGAATAAAAATGTTTATAAATTGTGAATATTATAAATTGTGAAAAACACTGCCTATTAAAAAGACAACGTTTTTTAAGTAACAATACACAACAAGATTTTTGCGTTGTCTTTGTGCCAAACCACAACGCTTTTTCCGCGTTGTCTTTGATACCCGACTTTTAACAACAGCGTCAATAACAACGCTTTTTAAAAACTAATAGACAACGCGAAAAAAGCGTTGTCTTTGCTCTAAACCACAACGCGGAAAAAGCGTTGTCGTAGATATACTTTCTACAACGGCTTCATCAACATCGCTTTTTAAGCATTAACGACGGCTAGGCCTTATCGCTCCTTGGGGTGGAGAAACATCGCCACAACACCTTGGATACTATCTGGGCACAAAAGACTACTAACTCACTTTACCCAAGCGAGTTTTGTCAAGACTCTCAGCCTCTACGAAGTCCTCTTTAAATAGAACCTTAGGCTGATAACTCGCCACCAGTCGACTGCCCCCAAGGGCAGTCGATTGCCCCCACCAAAATCTGACCATTACACGCCTAACGTTCGAATTTTGGCTGTCACCAGTCGACTGCTCCCAGGGCAGTCGACTGGTCTAGGCCAGACCCTTTCTGTGAGTTTTACCAGTCGACTGCCCCAATGGCAGTCGACTGCCCTACTCACACACCTAGGGTTTCCCTTCCCGAGTACACTTCTCTCAGCACTCGACCCTAGGACTTTCCCGAGTACAATCACACAACACTCGTACTCTAACGACTCGACTGACTCCTCCTCCGCAGCCTCGACTGTTGCCTTCGCGCCCTCTTCATCTTCGGCTCCCGTCCCTCAGATGCACGCAAGTCTCCAGCTTGCCTCCATGCCATCCTTCACGCATGCCTCGAAGTTCGTGCCCATCAGCTCATCGTCTCTGCTCTCCAAGGTCCCTCAGATGCGCACGCAAGCCTCCAGCTTGCCTCCATGCCACCCTTCACCGTACTGAGGCAGTCCAGTTAAGTCCATATGTGTAACTTGTACATCCTGCACACTCAACATACACATATGAGAACACAAGGGAAATCTAACTTAAATCCTTTGCCCAAACATCAAAACACTTGGTCACTCCGGACCACAGATTGTCTCAACAGTGACCACGACCACGACCACGATGACCCTCCATTGGATCTTAATGAGATCTGATACCAACTGACGCCTGGTAGAATATAGATTATTCTGGGGCGAGAAGTTTCAGAGGGATTTACGAGAAAAAAAAATAAGAAAGTAATAACGAGATAATGAGTAGCCAAAACTGAGCTTAAACTTTATTGTGAAAAACAAGAGCGAGAAGAGAAAAATAGAGATATAGTCGTAACGTGGCTTAAGCGTAGCAAATTGATTCAATATCTAAATAACTTGTCCTAAACATCATCTAAGCATGAGTTTATGTAGCACTCATATCCCTAAAAAAACTCTAAACCAACCAGACTTAGTCTCCTAAAATTTAGGAACAAATTTAACTAACAAGACTTGGTTTCCTAAGATTTAGGACAAACTAAACAAAAATATATAACTTATTAAAAAACCCTAAATATATAAATCTGAATATTATTTTGGATCCCCTCCTGCATTACTCAGGAAGTCACATTGTGAGCGCTAATTCTTCTACTTCAGATTGCGTGGCGCGCCATGATCTCTTGGAGTCGCTGGCCGCGCTTCCTTCACCTGGGAGTGGTGAGTCAGAGGCGCTCCGTAGCATGTAAAACCAGGATCTCGATGAGGACCGTAGTGTGCTTGATGCTGGGCGCTCCCGGAGGCGACATGGCCAACGCAGTAATCGGCGCCGACGGCGGCGCGTTGGAAGGGTGGCGATGAGTGTGGAAGCGAGTGTGAGGGTGCGGAATAAGAAGGATAGATGTATTGCTGCATGGGTACATTCGGATAAACCACTGGTCGGAATTGAAGAAACGCTTCTCCGTTAATACCGTTAATACCGCCGTTGCCGCCGCCGATATGTATTTGTGAGTTCGCGCGAGCTAGATCTTTCAATCTGAATATAATGGGAAGAACCAAGTTAAGCCTTTTTTTTTCTTCTTCAGCTTATAAATATGATCAAACCACACACGTTTATGTACCCGATGGGTGCTGCAGCGCCGGCGAGACTTTCGTTGCGGAACACCAACTGACGAGCTCGATTGAGCATCTCGGTTTCTCTCTCTAACAAATAGGTACCAGAATGTATCAGCACAAGTTTTTTTTTATAAAATTTTTATGTGCACGGAACAAATTAAATATATAAATAATATATGATCTGTCTCTGCCGTGCCTTGTCGATGCCGGTTCATGTGGCCGCCCAGTGCTTGAGATTTGCAGAACTGGAGGGAGCAAAACCGGCACTCGTACACCCTCTCGGCTTCATCCTTTCCCAAACCCTTCTTTCTCTTAAACCCTGCAGTCAACGTATTAGAATCCAAGTTCAAATAATTAAAGTCGTTATATATCTATCTACTCACGAGTACTGCCGATGGAAGCAGCAGAGGTCATTGAGCTTTCCTCTATCGGCTGCTCGTCGTGTTCCGCAGGGTAATCGTTGAGGTCGAGCGAGTTCTCCTCTGCTTTCCTGCGAGTCGAATCACACAGAGCAATTATGCTTTCGTGCATTCATAGATGAACAAGCGCATGAATTAAGCATACGGAGGCAGTTTAATTAAATAGTACGTACATGGCGTACATAAATATTGCACCGCTCAGGGAGAAGAAACGAGAACAAGGATCCAGAGGAAGAGAGGTAGAAGAAGGTGGAGTGATCAAAGGGAAATACAACGGGCCAAGAACAAATCAAAGTCTGTAGTTTGGCATACTGCACTAAGTACGTAGCTCACGATAAGGTTCTGCATTTTTATAGCAAATGAGGGATGAGAAAGATCAGAGTGTGGTTGACAGTCCTTTATCAGTTTTATCACTTCCTGCTAGCTCTTCTCTCCTCCCAGCCGTCTCTTCCTCTCTCCCCACCCTCATTCTTTTCTTCATTTTCTCTCGTACGAGCCATGAGGCAAGCTAGGGCTTCGGGCACTGTGAGTAATAATAGCAGATTTTTAATGTGTTTAAGCTGAGAACAGTGTTGAGAGGGACGTTGCCTTCTCCCGTCCTACTCCACCAGTCACCACTGTTCTACTTCTTCACGCTCACTCGCCAATACGATCACTGAAAGTAATGTCTCATGGGATGGTCATATGTTGTGCATGTTATTATGCCAGGGAACGACATGGGCTTCATTTACCAAGTGGTAGTTGGATGCTTAGTTGAGAAGGACATGCATGCCAAGGCTATAAGGGCCATGGCAGACAAAAGCTAGCCATCACGGATTACTGTACTACTGCCTTGTGCTGCCCTTGCCATCGACTATGTATGTACTCTCTTAATTAATTACTCTCTTAATTAATAATGACACAACAGTTGCTTTGGGTAACTGCCCGCCAGAAACTACGCGCGGATGCTCTTTGGTAGCCAGTTGTTCAGTTTAAGTCATCTGACTGTGAATAGAAACTAGAAACAGTGTCGATATAAACAAGACAAACGGATATTAATTACATGGTACGCAGACCTTTTGATGAGGTTTCGTTGCTTGCTTAGATTTGCATGCGTGGCTTATTTCATCCCTGCTTCATATATCAATGCATAAGTAAGTTTACTTTTCCAACATCGACTAATTTGTAAATTTTATATTGATGAAAAGACTTCACTTGTATCATACTTCAGCTTCTGTCTTTTTCTCTTCTTGACATGATTTATGGAAACTTTCTTTTTGAATCGAGTGCATGCATTGGTGGATGTTTATTAAAGCTACAGTTATAGCTATGGTTGAGAGTAAGCAACTTTTGTAAGTTCATTGAAACATTAGCATTGCTAGCCAAACACAATGTGTCAGGAGCTAACCCTAGCTAGATGCTAGTTATTTGGCTCTAGCTCTACTATATACTTGCTCTTGATCATTCAAACATCTTTTCCTCAAACCTAGCTAGCCACCATAGAGAGTTCCTTCTGAACACTCTTTTATACATTGGTACTGTCATGAAAGCTACGATGGTGTGTGTATTCACAATCTCTCCTATGAAACTTTTGTTGACATCCACCTCCTTATTAATTAGGACAACGGTACCTTCTTAATACTAATAAGCTATCTGTTGTAGGTTTTGTGTTGGAAGCTCTCATTTCAACATTTATTCCTCTCTTTCTCTCTTCTGCATCAATGTTTTTCCACTTGTCCCATGGCACAACCGAGCCATAAATTTGCATATAATTGAGTAAGGGTTGAATTTTGATAAAATCGTGAAAATACCCTCCCATATGAGAGTATACTCGGTTTCTAATTTACTTCCAATAAGATGGAGCAGTTGTGAGGAGTCGTAAGACAATGGATTTTAATTTTATCCAATTAATGTTGGAACCACTTATCTGGTACATCTCTGATTGAAGTCTTTGACATTTTAGTAAATTAAACTCTCTCTAGAAAAGCCATGGTTTAAACCTAAGAACGTCAACTTTCCAGTCTAGCTACGTGGACAACAGCGGTGTGTAAAAAGTTCCTCCCACAGTCTCTTACCTTCTTGGTCATCATGATTTATCTTCTCCGTGTTGGTCCTGGGACGAACTGACGAGGGCGCTGAGGGCGAGCGTTTCGCCTTTTGCCACTACATGGACAGCAACGGTAGTTAACCAGCTTCATCAATTCCCTCGACGCATTAATCTAGTGGATTGAGGAGTCGATCTGAAACGAACCTAATTAAATCTTTTCACGGGTATATGAAAAAGGTGAAGTAGATGTATTTTGTCTGTCTTCACGCAATGTGTTCAGCAACCATCTCTTCGGGTTTAGTTGGAAGATTAAGTTCATATGAGTGATATTAATTTTTATAAGATGAACTTATACTTGATTAATGCACATACAATTAATTATCATTAAGAAATTAAACTCTAATTAAGTGATCGAATATTTTAATATGAAGGAAGTTTAAATTATTGGATATGAATTCAATGTACAAATCCGTTAATCTGGTTCATTATGTTACTGATGTATGAGCTTTATATGGATGATCCCTATAGGATAAGTGTGGTATATAAGGGATGAATCTCTCAATTTGTATCTTGAACTAGACTTGACCACGGTTTCGAATCGTCGATTCGACGGTTCGAAACTGTCGGTTCGACGGTTCAGAATTGTCGGTTCGATAGTTCGTAGGAGGTCACCCCTTAACTTTAACAGCCCAAGACGATTACGGTTCATGGTTTGGAATCGCCGGTTCACGGTTTGGTTCACGGTTCACAATGGGGTTTGAGATTATCATATTAAAAAAAATTAAAAATTAAAAATTTAAATTTACAATATAAAATTTATTAAAAAAAGAGCTTGCACTTATTTAAGTTGCATACGTATCACCTTAAGGTGTAGGGGAATCAAAGCCCACGTAGTTCTTTTACATTTTAACATTTTTACAATTTTCATCACTCACTTCCATTTCCTCGATTCCCGTTATATTCGTTCCTTCAGTATCAAATTCTTCGACTTCGTCTTCTGAAAGTTGCATTCCTTGGATTTTTTTCTCGGCTCTAGTCCAATCGTTTAGTAATGCTTGAGCTTTCAATGAGTCGGGAGACATAGTTGATCGTCGTTTATCTAATATGTTGCCATCGACACTGAACGTCGGCTCATAGCAACAGTTGGCACTAGACAAGCTGTCACGCCCCCAGAGGCACATGCTTCCTCGAAAATCGGGCAGCATCTCCCCTGTACGATGGACAATATGGGGCAATTATACATATATCTCACCAATATAGCTCAGCCACAAGCGGCTGGCATCACAATAATATATAAAAACACATCCACGCAGTTTTATATCAAAAGGAAAGATAACGGGTGGCTCAGCTACCTTAATTATAAAAGAACTACAATTCAAAGAGAACACAAAAGTCTCTGATATCGATAAAACCCAATAACGAATAAAATACAACTCCAAGTACTAAAACAAATAACTAAACCAAATACGGAAGATTAACTCAACTCGACACTGGGGACTGGCAACTGGATCCTCTCCTGGCTCCAAGAAATACACCTACCTGCTATCTGAAACAACAAAGAAGAAAGCAGGGGTGGTGAGTCCGGGCGGACTCTGCGAGTATATGAGTAGACAATAAGCATGACATAATAAGGTTAACGGAGTAGAGAAATCAACAGTGTACAGTCCATAAAGAAATATAGAAACCTAATCATGCAAAACATATGTAAATCGACATGGTATAAAGTCCAAACAACGACTAAGCAGGTATAGAACAACTCAACAACAATAATATCAAGATATACATGCATGTCAAACATGTGCAACAATCATAGCTCATATAAGTGCATCAAACACAAGCAAATGCATAAAAGAAATATATATGCACATGATGCAATGATATGTGTCACCCCTGACGCCAGTCAAGCCGTCAACACATCACCTCTGTGTGACCGAGTGGGTAGGGCTGTGACAACTGCACCCCTCCAACAACAAATACCACATAAGGCGTGGTTGAGTGGACAGGATGCTGGGGAGTCCACACTCCAGACCCCGGTACATCGGGGGAGCTATCAACAGCTACAATATCCCTCAAAAACAAACAATGGTGAGGGTGAGCCACGAACGACTCATCCCTCTAAAAACAACGGTGAGGGTGTCACTGTTTGGCACAACAGGACATATGCTCGCACTCTAATAACTACCACGACAACAAGTGG
Source organism: Boesenbergia rotunda (assembly GCA_024364735.1). NCBI lineage: Eukaryota > Viridiplantae > Streptophyta > Magnoliopsida > Zingiberales > Zingiberaceae > Boesenbergia > Boesenbergia rotunda. Next base: position 47,938 of record JAGFNQ010001566.1, read on the forward strand.
TTGAGTGACTCGAGCAACAATATGACTAACGACAACTTAACTAAATGTAAGCCAACAGTCGTTAGTATGCAACGTGCAAGTATGGTGCATGCTATACGATGCACGAACAACCGGAGAAACAACGATGCAATAAAATCCAACGAGTATACAATGCATCAATACAACCAACCGGAAATCAAAAACCAATGATTATGCACCTACACTACTAGGTAGGGTATTTCTAATGCTAAATAATCCTATCCGTGTTTAATGGACTTCTAGGTACTCGCGTACAAGCGATACTTTATAGAACAAAAAACCAACCGAGGACTGTACAGACACGAATTTGGGAACACTCGAAGATCAACCAAGAATAAATCTCAACGGCGATGTTTTAAATAACGACAAAGAACAAGGTCAAGCAACCTATCAGATATAATATAGTCATGCTTTTAAGGTAAAGAAAACTACTCGAGTACAAAGGAGAAGTACCCGCCTTTTATTGAAGAACGTATATGAACAGAACCTCCCACAATCCACGTGAGTCCAAAGTCAAGGTCCTGTATATATGATAAAGTTTAACTATTTATACCAATTACTAAAAATATCTAAACAAGATATTCACCATGATTAGGTTAAATCCCAACTATAACATATACTTAATTTAAATGTTACCCCTTGAGTCGATTATCAATCATTAATTAACTCTGATAATTAACACACCTTATTAAATCAACTTAGTTAGCCATCACAGTTAATCATTTTAAACCCATTGCTAATTGAGTAAGCCAATCTAATTGTTGATACACCCATCATCCATATCAATTTCAATCTAACATTATATCCTTTAGAGCTTAAACCCAACAAATCAAAACTTACCTTAATTGATGTTAACGTTTTCCACCTGCTCAGAGTCCGATGAAGAAAATCAAAGAACACACGGACACAAAAATCAGAAGCTCGAGTTCAACACCACCAATTGAAGCAAGAACAATTGCTTAAACCAAATCTGATCAGTTTCCTAAATTACCACCACTGATCAACCTTAATCCTCAATCCATGCTTAATTCAACCAAGGAATACACTATACAAACAAATCTATACCTTGTGGCTAGCAGGATATCGCGTGTGGAGAAAAAAGGTGGCGGCGCAGCCTCTGTAGTGGGGAGGAGAGGTCGACTACAATCGGCGGCCGAGACAAACCGGAGGAATCGCGTCGCTTCTCTCGCTTGTGGCCGGAGAAGAGAGGCGGCGATCGGCTAGGGTTCGGCGGCGGCGGCGGCGGCGACGTCGCTGGTAAGAGGCAACCGCAATCGGCTCGGGCTCAGCGTCAAGGCAGAGAAAGGAACAGCCTGAGAGGAAGTGAACGCCGACGGTGCTCGTGTCGACATGCTTGCGGCGTCGGCCAGAGGAGATGGGCGTCGGGCGGTTGGCGTCGGGCGGAGTCGGGAAATGGCGCAGAGGGAATGGCTTCGGGCGGTTTCGAGAGAGTTGGGGGAGAACTTAGGGCTTTTTAGGTTTTAATATATTTTTTGACATTTTGCAAATAAACCCAATAGTTTTGAAAAATTGCAACTAGGCCCCTATTTCCGAAATTCACCTTTTCAACTCTTTTAAAAAAATCCGATATTTAACATTCTCCCCCACTAACAAAAATTTGATCCCCAAATTTCTCCAGGAAACCACAACATGCACTAGTCAACTACAACAAGTACTAGTCAACGGCAACGGGTATCAACACCCCAGACTAGTCCACAACCACAAACCATAAATCGTAACGAGTACTGGTCAACATCAAGAGAAATTAACAACCCAGTTATAAGCAGTGACCTACGCTTAGATACCCTATAGCTCTTTAATATCTCGAAAATTCGATCCATCGATTTGCTGTGCCTTCTCTCTGGTGAGCGTGTAAACCCGATCCATCTCTGGAACTGATGGTGGCATCGTCTGAAGAGGCAGTGGCCGAATCATCTGAATTGCTGCTAGCTACATAGTCTGAGGTGCTGGAGCTCCCACCGTTTGCTGAGTCTGATAACTTGTAGTTTCGACCATCTGCTGGGGCTAGTAAACTGAAGACTAATATGCTAGGCACAGCTGATCTACACATAAGTAATAACTAAAATAAATCATATTCATATCATCTACTTGATTACATTTTAAGTAACAACGCGTTACTTCCTAACCTAATCACCACATAATCCTTCTTTTAATCAACCAGATTTTGTTGCCCGTCTCTTAAATACTCCAGAATACAATTGTACGAGCCTATAGAACAGATCTAGTGTTTAATAAGGTCAACCAGATTCTGTTGAACAAAAATAGACAAAAGCAGGAATATCAAAGTTGTTGTCTCCTAGTAATCTACATTTTTTTTATGCACAACTATTTTCTTTCCGACAATGACTAACATGAATCTTGTACATGATTCAAGCAATCATGGCCTTTATGTTCCACGAAATCGCACGACAAGAAGAGCCATCAACCACACTATATATATATCTATATATATATTGTTTTAAGATTAAGTAGAATTATTATTATTATTATTACTATTATTATTATTATTTTATTATTATTATTATTTTTTACTGCATGGGCAAATAAAATAATATGTCCAATACTTGATGAAATGTTTTGTCTACTCTTCATTTTGCCATGTCAATTTAATTTTCTACGGGTCCAAAGAACTCACATGTCACATCTATTAGATGTTGAGTTAATTTGTAGAGAATCATTTAGGGCTCTAACAATCAATTATAGAATATTAGTTGTACAATCAGAAAGCCATATAATTACAACCATTTCAGGCAGAAAATGATACCAATGATCAACAGTGATTCAATCACTGTTAACTTATCTAGAACTTTGAAGTGATGAACCTCTTTTGTTAATCTCCACTCAAACATAGACAACCTTATTCAGGAGTTTAGTTCCATTTGCGACAATTCTACAGAAGACCTTTGATAGGAATGTCATTTATCGCAAGGACTGAATTATATAGATGGTTTATCATGTCACGCCATCATTTAATTTGAACTGTGATGTCTCCTAGTTTATCATGTCACGCCATCATTTCATTTGCAACATCATGTCTTCTAGTTTAGTTTCATTTTCCACTTTTTGGTTTCTGTTGCTTTTCGTTCTTGGTCTATTCTTCCAAGTGAACATAGAGAGTAATCTCATACAGAGAACATAACTTACAATGAGTAATATTATTAAACCGAGAGATGATTAACATAGGAGGAAAGATATATTCCTATACTGAAACAGGATTAGATCAAAACTTAGAATAAATTTCCTATTCTCTAATCATATAATTGACAAATCAAATACTACCTTGATTAATTGATTTTCTAAAATAGAATAAAAGGATATACCAAAATATTTTATTTCATAGTCTAACACTTCTAGAATATTAAATCCCAAATCTGCATTAGAACAAGAATAAATGAGGGAGGATTTGATGAATTGGAGATTGAAATTTTATTTTTCTTTGTGAGTTAGCATGATCCAAGTATCATATCTGAACTGAAAATTCTTTGCATTCAGTAATACTCCTATAAACATATACTTAAGACTGTTTTTTTTTTTTCAAATTTTAGTTTCTACAGCAAAGTAAACAGCCCGTGTTTATTCCGCCAGTAATCTCTTTCATTATATAAACTATTATTATTGTATGTTTAATGGTGCCATTATATGTGACTTAAAACATTAATTTCTTGACATGTATTGCAGAAAGAGACCAAAGATGACTCTTTTGTGAAGCCGACTATATGGCATATAAATCACTAACTTCTTGTTGCCTTCTTACAAGTCATATAACTAATACCAGTTTTCTCATATCCTAAGGTTTTACAAGTGCTACAACATGACCTTAAACGAAGTCAAACTTCCAACTTTCAGAAGTAACAAATAGGTTGAGCTCATATTAATTACCTAGAATAAGAGCTAAAGAAACTATAGCTCATGCAAAGTGTGAAAGCAAATCTTGCAACATTATACTAGATAATGAAAATTACATAAATATAGTTTCATAATACATTGATTATTAGGTGCTACCATTTGCAGTAGCTTATACTTTATGTTTTCACCGTAGACTTTTCTATTAAAATATAGAAATAAAGGCATTAGATCGCGGCTGTTCAATGGTTTTGTGAAGTCTCATAGGGCAATATAACTTACAGCTACATTTTATTTTTATTAGTAGTTATTCATAACCATGAACTAAGTGCATAATAAGAGAAGATGACACGATGCTTAATCGAACTAAGTGCATAATAAGAGAAGATGACACGATGCTTAATCTACTATGCTCTAGTTGTACCCTCTATTGTTACTGTAGTCGTAAACCATGATGTGTTTTTTTTTTCTTTTTGTGTGTGTACAACATTGGTTAGTGGTTACTCATTTGGCTAATTATCACTTAAGAAGTGATCGAGTATAACCTAGGTTAGGTATCAACAATTTGTCATTAGCAAAATTCAATTAATTTTAGTGGTCTTACTGTCTGAGGATTTAATTAGGTTTACAAAGTTTCTCTTGTGACTCGTTTTTGTACCTAAAGTTCTTTTCATTGGTTAAGATTAAATGCAGTCAACTGCATGCTAACAACAAAGTGATCTTCAGGTCATCTCTTACATAAGATTGTGATAAAGCCCTTAGCTATTTTTGCACAAATTCTCAGGAATATATGAGGTTTGCAATTCCATTCATCCTACCTAGAGAATGACATTAAGGGACCTTTGGAATCTCAACACCAAGTCAAAGATAGACTCAGGTGATGACAAATGACGTCTGGTGAGCAACTCCAGTAGCTAACGCAACGAGTTGTAATGATTGTTAAAGGAGGAAACAATGCTACTGAAAAATTTCGACTCAACTATCTGGAATTTTATTGAGTGATTTCATAGTATTATCTGTTTATTAAGAAGCAATTGTACACTGGAAGTTTCTAAATGACTTTAGATACTATGAACCCACAAGAATATTGGGCCTGTGTTGATTTATATCAAGGTTCAATATGGAAACACACTAATCTTAACTTGCTTTGCCAACTAGCATCCCTTATTTATTTAGCTTATTTTGCACAAATAGACCAAGAGATTTAGTTCCTACTAAGTGGCTTGCAATCTCAAGTTTTTGAATTTTGTCCAGCAGGTTCAGAAATGGAATGGAAAGTTCCTAGCTTTATAAGTTGTCATTGAAAAATTCAAGTGGAAGAATCTCTAACTATACCTAAATAAAATAAAGTATACAAGAGACCAAAGAGAATACCTGTTGCCTGGAGAAGCCCGTTGCCGCCAAGTCCCAATACAATCATAACCAGAAAATAACTCCGAACAATAAATCCGTAAAATACAGATAGACCTCGTAAAACAAAATAACTTCGTTAAAACCCACAGACACCAAAACATCACAAAACTTCAACAAACTGACGCATCAAAAACAACAACATAAAAATCCATAGATCCCAAAGGAAATCGCGAACATGGCTCTGATATCAAAAATTGTCACGCCCCCAGAGGCACATGCTTCCTCGAAAATCGGGCAACATCTCCCCTGTACGACGGATAATATGGGGGCAATTATACATATATCTCACCAATATAGCTCAGCCGCAAGCGGCTGACATCACAATAATATATAAAAACACATCCACGCAGTTTTATATTAAAAGGAAAGATAACAGGTGGCTCAGCCACCTTAATTATAAAAGAACTACAATTCAAAGAGAACACAAAAATCTCTGATATCGACAAAACCCAATAATGAATAAAATACAACTCCAAGTACTGAAACAAATAACTAAACCAAATACGGAAGATTAACTCAACTCGACACTGGGGACTGGCAACTGGATCCTCTCCTGGCTCCAAGAAATACACCTACCTGCTATCTGAAACAACAAAGAAGAAAGCAGGGGTGGTGAGTCCGGGCGGACTCTGCGAGTATATGAGTAGACAATAAGCATGGCATAATAAGGTTAACGGAGTAGAGAAATCAACAGTGTACAGTCCATAAAGAAATATAGAAACCTAATCATGCATAACATATGTAAATCGACATGGTATAAAGTCCGAACAACGACTAAGCAGGTATAGAACAACTCGACAACAATAATATCAAGATATACATGCATGTCAAACATGTGCAACAATCATAGCTCATATAAGTGCAACAAACACAAGCAAATGCATAAAAGAAATACGTATGCACATGATGCAATGACATGTGTCACCCCTGACGCCAGTCAAGCCGTCAACACATCACCTCTGTGTGACCGAGTGGGTTGGGCTGTGACAACTGTACCACTCCAACAACAAATACCACATAAGGCGTGGTTGAGTGGACAGGATGCTGGGGAGTCCACACTCCAGACCCCGGTACATTGGGGGAGCTATCAACAGCTACAATATCCCTCAAAAACAAACAACGGTGAGGGTGAGCCACCAACGGCTCATCCCTCTAAAAACAACGGTGAGGATGTCACTGTTTGGCACAACAGGACATATGCTCGCACTCTAATAACTACCACGACAACAAGTGGTTGAGTGACTCGAGCAACAATATGACTAACGACAACTTAACTAAATGTAAGCCAACAGTCGTTAGTATGCAACGTGCAAGTATAGTGCATGCTATACGATGCACGAACAACCGAAGAAACAACGATGCAATAAAATTCAACGAGTATACAATGCATCAATACAACCAATCGAAAATCGAAAACCAATGATTATGCACCTACACTACTAGGTAGGGTATTTCTAATGCCAAATAATCCTATCCGTGTTTAATGGACTTCTAGGTACTCGCGTACAAGCGATATTTTATAGAACAAAAAACCAACCGAGGACTGTACAGACACGAATTTGGGAACACTCGAAGATCAACCAAGAATAAATCTCAACGGCGATGTTTTAAATAACGACAAAGAACAAGGTCAAGCAACCTATCAGATATAATATAACCATGCTTTTAAGGTAAAGAAAACTACTCGAGTACAAAGGAGAAGTACCCGCCTTTTATTGAAGAACGTATACGAACAGAACCTCCCACAATCCACGTGAGTCCAAAGTCAAGGTCCTGTATATATGATAAAGTTTAACTATTTATACCAATTACTAAAAATATCTAAACAAGATATTCACCATGATTAGGTTAAATCCCAACTATAACATATACTTAATTTAAATGTTACCCCTTGAGTCGATTAAGTATCAATCATTAATTAACTCTGATAATTAACACATCTTATTAAATCAACTTAGTTAGCCATCACAGTTAATCATTTTAAACCCATTGCTAATTGAGTAAGCCAATCTAATTGTTGATACACCCATCATCCATATCCATTTCAATCTAACATTATATCCTTTAGAGCTTAAACCCAACAAATCAAAACTTACCTTAATTGATGTCAACGTTTTCCACCTGCTCAGAGTCCGATGAAGAAAATCAAAGAACACACGGACACAAAAATCAGAAGCTCGAGTTTAACACCACCAATTGAAGCAAGAACAATTGCTTAACCCAAATCTGATCAGTTTCCTAAATTACCACCACTGATCAACCTTAATCCTCAATCCATGCTTAATTCAACCAAGGAATACACTATACAAACAAATCTATACCTTGTGGCTAGCAGGATATCGCGTGTGGAGCAAAAAGGTGGTGGCGCAGCCTCTGTAGTGGGGAGGAGAGGTCGACTACAGTCGGCGGCCGGGACAAACCGGAGGAATCGCGTCGCTTCTCTCGCTTGTGGCCGGAGAAGAGAGGCGGCGATCGGCTAGGGTTCGGCGGCGGCGGCGGCGGCGGCGTCGCTGGTAAGAGGCAACCTCAGTCGGCTAGGGCTCAGCGTCAAGGCAGAGAAAGGAACAGCCTGAGAGGAAGCGAACGCCGGCGGTGCTCGCGTCGACATGCTTGCGGCGTCGGGCGGTTG
>JAGFNQ010001566.1:57168-84317 GCA_024364735.1 Boesenbergia rotunda
GTTTTAAGTCCTTGAATTGATGTCTGGAAGCAAGGGGTGAAACCCCTTTTATACTTGTTGTTAAATACTGAAAGTTTAGGGGGCTAAAAGCTTAAAAAGTAAAAATTAGGGGCCTTAATTGGATTAGCTAAGAATTGAGGACTAAATTGCAAAAGCACCCCCACCTCTTTAATTATTTTCTTTTTTTCCTTTTTCTGCCGAAAAGCCCTCCCCTCTTCGACAACTTCCCCCGACGCCACAAACCCACCGCAGCCACTCATGATTTCCTTCTCCTCCATCCCTATGCGCATGATCGAAGACACGAGGCCATAGTCTTCCTCCTCTTGGGTCTCCTACGCAACATCTCCTTCACACAATCCGAAGGAGGCGCTGAGGACAGTGCCAACGACTACCTTTTTGTGTGGTTTATGCCATTTTCCCAATCGTGAACCATCGATTCCTCTTTGCCCCATGAGTAGGTAATTGTTTGGCTTTTCGTTGTTTGTTTCCGATCTCCTTGATCCCGTCTTGATTTCCTTCTTGTATCATGGGTGCCATTACTTGATCTAGGTTTGTCCCCTTGGCATGCGACAAGATAAGCTCTTCCCTAGGTCGGCTGGGTTAGAGATTGTGATCAGAAATTACTGCTTCGTCGGAAAGGAGGACTACATACTGAGTTTACCTCATCGCGTCGCCAAATTCATTTGGTATGGGATCTAAGCAGTGAAGGTGGATTTCCAGTGGCATCCTCCTTGCGTTCACTGAATCGACACATCATTAGGTAAGGATTGGGCTGTATAGGATTTTTCTTGGATGAACTAGCTTGTTGATTTGATTATGATGCTATTGCAGCTTGGTTTTGGAGTTAGTTTAATTAATAGTTGGCTTTGTTTCTTTGGGTTTTGGCTTTTGCATTGGAGGGATAATCTGATAGTTTTTGTGCAAGGAATTATAAGGGTTTTGGTTGTGTGAGTGTCTTGGATCTGTGTCGGGAGTGTTGATGGTGACATGTTCTGTTGTGGACGTTTTATTGCTCCTTCAAGACTACCGTGAGCCACCATTATGAGTTGCTCACTTGTGATCTTGGTGTGTAGCTTCTGTTTGGATAGTAAGGTGTCCTATTTTGGAATTTGGTGTGTAGCTTCTGTTTGGATTAAGTGTTAAGGTTAGTATTTTGGGAGGTGTTTTTGCCATGTGAAATATAGGTCTGATTGATTAGAGGAGCTAGTGTTTGTGGATCTGAAACTTGGTGTTGTGAACAAGGTGTTCAGTAGTTTAGTGTTGGATTTGTGTTCTGAGTTGTAGAGGAAGAGGAACCATGTGATGCCTTGAGTATTATTTATGTTATTAATTTGGAGATGTTTGGTTGTTATCCTATATTGTGTCGTGAACACTTGATTTAGTTCGGTAGCTAGGAGGTTCTAGATTCTTGGGATGATTGAAGTGGAGGCGGTTTGTAACTTGCCATGAGTTGCGATTGCACATGGATGATTTATAAGGCGGGTACTTCTCCTTTTATATTCTATAGATTATTTATCTTGAATGCATGGTTGTTTATGTCTAAGTAGGACTGCTTTACCTTGTCCTTTTATATTCTATAGATTATTTATCTTGAATGTGATTGTTTATGTCTGAGTAGGACTGCTTTAGGTCATAGAATGGTTTAAGGTTAGTTCTTTGGGTTAAATTTGGGTGTCTAACCTTATAACCAAATCTTGATAAATGAGGTTAAGAAAGACCTAAAGTGAAGATTTAATTAAGTGGATGTGTAAATTGAGTTTGATCCTAATTATGTTTAGTGTATAGTTTAGCTATTTTTATTAATCGTATAAATAACTAAACCTTGTATTTGGCGCAGGACTTTGATCGGTTACGTGGATTTGATCATGGGTGATTCTCTTTGATACACACACCTCGTTTATAAGGCGGGTATTTCTCCTTTTATATTTTGTAGATTATTTATCTTGAATGCATGGTTGTTTATGTCTGAGTAGGACTATTTTACCTTATCCTTTGTTGTTTTTAATATTGTCCGTTGATACCTTCTTTGCTTGATCTTCAAGCTAATCGTATTTTATGTCTGTACAGTCTCATCATTGATTTTCTATTCTGTAAAGTACCGCTTGTATGCTAGTACTTAGAAACTATCATTAAACACAACTAGGGTTGGCTGACATTAGAGAAACTCTACCTAGTAGTTTAGTTGCATGTTTGGTGATTTTGGGTACTTATTGATTGTATCATTGCATCATTGTTATTTGGTTAACTGTGCATTTAGTATCATGCACCATACCTGCATAGTTGTATACTGACGAATATTGGCTTCCAGATGGTTAAGCCGTCGTCGGTCATTTAGTTGCTCTGCCCACTCAATGTAAGTACCCCTGGTTGGTTTTGATGTGATCAACCGATTTAAGTTAAGTTTTGGTGTATTTAATCCTTGTGTCTAAGTGTATAGGAATTTAGGAGCGCAGGAAGTCGAGCGAAAGACGCAGCGGTCGAGAAAGATGTCATGGAAAGGGAGTCGATGGGATCGGTGCATCCGAGGGGCACGGAGCTCTACGAAAGAGTACGCTGGTGGAACGAGAAGGACGCACACGGTGTCCAGGGACAAGAAGCCGGGAGGAAGGACGCTCGAGAGGAGAAATGCTGGAATCGGGTTCGGGTGAGCCTACTCCGGTTAACAGAAATCACCCAAGAAGGCGAAGCAAGTCAAGCGGGAGACTGGTCAATCGGCTGACCAAGCTGATTGCTGGGCGTTCGTAAGCTTACGGGCCCTTGGGAGTTCGTGTGCCTAACCACTAGGTGCTAACCACCCCGAGTACTCAGGCGCCTGTGTGGTATCAGGCGCCCAAGAAGGCTATTTCTAGCCGTTTGCGACCGTTGCCTTTGGATAAAGCTTCAGGCCATATGTCAGGCACCCAAAACCTCTCGGGCGCCCTATAATTGACACGTCAGCAAACGGATAGTTTTCACCGGGGCTATAAATAGACCCCTGAAGCTCAGTTTCAACATCCAACACATTCCAAGTAATAGCAAATTAGTTCGTTGTATTGTTTTCTTTTTTTTCTGAGCTTTCCACGTGTAAGAGGCTTCTTCGCCCAAAGGAAATATATTCAAGAGAATCGAGTTGCATTCATCCTTGGATTAGCAACCTTCTCGGTTGCAAACCAAGTAAATCTGATTGCCTCTTTCTTTCAGTTTGCTCTATTTGTTTTATGTTTATTATTTCTGCTTGGACTAACAAATATCTTTGTTAAAGTTAGACAAAAGATTCATTTTCTTTTTCAGGTGCAATTCACCCCCCTCTTGTCGACCCTCGATCCAACACTCAACCACTTATCGTGGTAGTTGCTAGAGTACGATCAACTATACTGTTATGCCACACTCGACCACTTATGAATAGTGGATGTTGGAGTTGTAGGCAATCAGTTGACACCCTCACCGTTGTTATTGAGGGATACCAGAGCTATTGGTGGTTGGTGGCTCCCCCTTTTCCCGGGGTCTTTGGAGTAGTTGGCTCCCCAGCATCCTATTCACTCAACCACATATACTAGTGGTATTCGTTGGAGTGCGTACAATTGTCACAACCCTACCCACTCAGCCACACAGATGTGATGTGATGGTGGCTTGACTAGCGTCAGGGGTGACACATGTCATTGCATCATATGCATTTATTGTATTTTGCATTTTCTTGTGTTTGCTGTATTTATATGAGCTATGATTGTTGTATTTTGTTGACATGCATGTATGATTTGATATTCTATTATCACTCTATTTTATACATGCCTAGTTATTATTCTATTTCCTAGAGACTGTATATTGTTGATTTTTTCTACTTGTTATACTTTTATTATGTCATGCATTTATCTGCTCTTATACCTGCAGAGTCCACCCAAACTCACCACCCCTACTATCTAATTTGTTTTAGGTAGCAGATAGAGGGATTACTTAGAGCCAAGAGAAGATCCAGTTGTCAGTCTCATAGTGTCGAGTCCTTTTGGAGTTTCTGTCTGTATTTACTTTACTTTCTGCATTTTCGTTATTCCCATATTTACTTTATTAAACTGGTATGGTTGTCGTTGGATATAAATTTGAGTTCTAATTCGGATATGTGCTCTCTTTAATATTCTATCTTTCATATCGATATTATCTGTGTGGTTGTGAGCTTATTTTACTATTGTGATGCTAGTCATGTGAGGTTGAGCTATATTTTGTTGAGATATATGTATAAATATCCCAGATTGTCCGCCGTACAAGAGAGATGTTGCCCGTTTTTCGAGTGAGCATGGGCCCCTGGGGGTGTGACATTGTCTGCCGTACAGGGGAGATGCTACCCATTTTTTGAGCGAGAATGGGCCCCTAGGGGCGTGGCACTTGTACTCAGGTGGTCGAGAGGCTATAGGGGCGCCCTCCACGTCGACGATTCGGCCACGTCGTTATCCGCTGACTCAGCCAAACTCTATCCCTTCTCGGGCGCCTGGGAGCACTGGGGGCTTCGGAGCTGACGTGGCACCTCCAACTAGTGACTGCCAACTCAGCTTTCGCCAATGCTGAGAACCTCCTCTGGGGCGCCTAAGTCCTCTCAGGCACCCCTGATCGCAGTCAGCTGATCCTTTTAGCTTGCAATCAAGGTTAGTCCATGAACACAATAATATATATAATAAATGCATGATTAACAGCCCGAGCTGTCTGGTTCTGACTTTGGATTTCAAATGAAATCCTAGGTCGAACCGATGCCTACTATTTCCTCTTCCGGGGAACGCGTCCTCACCTACACTCTAGATAAGTTACCTTTTGCTCGGCCTCCGAAACTCCTGGATCTCAAGACGTCCGTACCTCGACCCATCCCTACTTCTGTCCGTAGACTTTGCTCGGCTAAGTCTTTTGCCCGATCTTCCAGATCAGGTCTTCGTGCCCAGTTCTCGACCAGGACTTCGTGCCCAATTCCTCGAACTAATTCTTCATGCCCAACTCTCGGTCAGGTCTTTGGTGCCCAGCTCTCAGCTAGGACTTCGTGCCCAATCCTCGACTAGGACTTCGTGCTCAACCCTGTAGGTCAAGACTTCATGTCTAGGTAAACTAGGGCTTTCCTGTATACTTAGCAAATCTATTAGATCACAACATAAACTTAACTTTGAACCCTTTGTCATTATCAAAACTAGGTTTGATCTGGTGCTTCTGACACCAATAATCTCCCCAAATAGATTAAAGCAATTTTCTTAAGGCTTTAAGAAATTTATAGATAAACTTTTAGCTCTCCCCCTTTATATGTGATCTCTCTCTTGTTTTTGAAATATTTGTAATTTTTGAAAAAGAAAAACTTACAAAATTGAAATAGTGCATAAAGCTCCCCCTTGATTTGACATTCTCCCCCTGAAGCTTTTGAAAAACATACAATTTTTACGTTGAAAAATTCTCTAATTTCTTTGAAAAATTCTATGTATGAGATGTTCATTATTTTGAAAAATAATTCTAAGTATAAATTTTTAAAACAATGTTTTGAAAACTTCTGAGTAAAACTCTAAGTTAAAGTGAAACCAAAGTTTTTGAAAATGGAAAAGATTTTTAACTCTAGGTTAAAGTGAAAATATCGTTGAAAAACTAAGGGGGCATTTGGTTTGCTCCATTTTCTATTTTCATTTTTCAGAAAACCGTATTTTCTCATTTTCTGAAAAATGACTTTCTTTCATTCTCTAGTTTTCCAAAAAACGCTATATCTTTTTCTGGAAAACAAGGCTGGAAAATGCAAACCAAACATGTTTTCCAGAAAATTACATTTTCTACAGAAAATGAAAATGGAAAACAAGCCTACCAAACGCCCCCTAAGTTTTAAAAAAAACGAATAAAGATTTTAACTTTACTTTTTCTACTCTTCCTCTTTACCATATATCAAAAAAAAAAAAATTGCAACAGATATTCTTTGAAAGTAGATTTTTCTCTACTCTCCCCTTTTTATTTTTTGAGAAAAAATTGATTTAAGGAGAAAGAAATTGACTATAAGAGTCTATGAGTTTTGAAAACATAAGAAAATTTTTAAAAAGTAATTATTAGGAAAAAAATATCAAGAGTTATTTTTTAAAAAGCAGATGCTATGTTGTAAGTGGCAAACTATGAAATAATTAAGCAATAACACAAAATTAATGTTAGAGATCAGAATTTGAACCAAATTAATATTTCTATTGAGTCCAAGCATGATTAAAGTCTGAGAAAAGTAAACCATGCAATAAAATTTAAAAAATAATCAAATCTTAATTCTTTGGGTCCCTATCTAACCCAGTTTGTTACTTACTAACTGTTATAAAACAACAGCTTTCACTTATGTTAGTCAAGTTAAGTAGTTTGATCAAGTTAGACTTTTTAAGTTTGATTACTTAATTTGATTGATGTTCAGTTCTATTTATTGCCCCAATTACTCTTGATGCACTGACTTAAAGCATCTTGAGTCAAGGCATTGATAGATACCATTTTATTAATTATTTTAATTGCTAAAATCCATGTTTGACCTATGTTTTTATTGCTTAATTATGAAATTGCCCTAGGTTTTAGAACTTACCTTTATTTTGGACTTAATTGCAAATTTGCATTAAATTGGATTATTTGGCCACTAAATTCTTGATCTATTTTTGTAGGCATCAAAGGTTCAAGGACCTAGAGCATACTGGGTCAAACTTGAGTCGGATGTGAACCGGATCGGATTATCAAGCTTACAATTAATCCGGGTCGTCCGATTCAAAAGCGGCTAGATCTGAGCCATCCGGGATAATCTGAAGCAATCCGAGCTAGGGTTAGGGTTGATCAAGCACTATGATCAAGATCTGAAAGTTTCATCCCAATCAGAGCTAAATCAACCGTTGGATCAAGCTCGGAGGGCTCTAGATCATCCATTCAAAGATTAGCTTGATCTGGACCATCCATTGCAGATCTGGAGGATCCGAGCTACCACAAGGCAGATCCTGACCCCAGATCATCATCATCAAAGTTTGGCTCAAATCAGACCAAGATCAGCCGTTGGATCTCCTCCGATCAATCTGGGCCGTCCGTTGATAACTATTTAATCAAAAATTCCCGCAGCCTCTTCCTCGTCGCGTCTCCGCCGCAGAGCTCTTCTTCTTCAGCTAGTTTCTTCATTTTTCAGCAATTTTCTTCATCTAAGGGGGCGCGACCCCTCAATTTCATCATCAGAGCAAGGGGCTAGGTTAGTGAAGAGTTCTCAGTGAGGTTTCAGATTGGATTCTTGCTCAATAGCAAGGTTGCGCGAGGTTTCGGCAGTCTGCTATCCGATTTCAGCGAGCTCAGCTGTGCTCCATTCCCACTGCATCCGAGCTGACCAGAGGGGTTCCCTGGAAGGTTTCGGTCACTCCCAAATCTAAATCGCAAGCCACCACAGAGAGCTTGAAGAATTCGGAGCCAAATTTCAGTTTGAGCATGGTCTGATCAGATTCGGTAGCAGAGAAAGTCTTCACTGATTTGTTGAGCTTGCGGGTCCGAAGTTCACTCTTGATTGACGACCAAGAAGTTCTTGAGCTGAGGAGGGGTTGAGGAGTAGCTTAGATAATTTAGTTTCATTGTGTTTGTAGCTGTAAATTTCGTTTCTGCACTTGTTTTAATTTCTGTTTTTGGTTTCAGATTGGTTAATTTTGTTTCCTACTTGTTTCTGCTTACTTAGGTTTATGTCCTTCAAGTTGAGTAGTTTAGGAAGCTTTTCTAGTGATCAATTGCTTTAAATTCAGTTAACTCCTGTTTAAGTGTTTGTGTATCAAGTTGCAGTCGCGTGCCACTCTCATTTCTGCATTTGCTTGCTGTTTCTGAACTCGCATCAGAGTTGGTTGTTCTTGAATTATTTCTGCACTTATTAGCTTTTAATTGCTGCACTTGTGTTAGATTGATAGCTTGTTTAGTTAACATGGCACTTAATTTTAGCTGCCCGCAATTCAATTTCTGTGTATCAAATTCCAAGTGCGTCCCAACATTAAATTCTGCAAATATTAGTTGATGTTCTGAATTGTTTATGCGAGCATATGAGTCTTCTGCATCTTGTCTAAGTTTTACTTTGTGATTTCTACAGCTGGTTCTGTTAGTTGCATCTATGTGCTGTTAATTCCTGCAGTCAATTCGGTTTGTCTGTACATGAATGTTTGCTGAATTTTTCCATTCCTGTTCTGCCGTTTAGTATCAGTTCTGACTTAAGATCAATTTCGGTACATCAGTTTGGCTCTAGAATTTTACTTCACTCGAGTTGTGTTTCTGCATGTATCTGATGCCAATTCTGCAACCGATTGTTGGCTTGATAGCCAATTATATCACATCAGTAGCTTGGTTTTGCTTGCATCCAGTTCATGCCATCTGAAATGCTGCAGTTAATCTGTACTCAATTCGATTCTGAATTATGCAACTGTAAACACTCACTGATTTTGTATCAAGCTAAACTAAGTAGCTGAATTTGCATTTGGATGTTCTGAATTCTATTCTGTCCTGCGTGTTAGATTAGCAATTCTGAAAGTTGCATAAAGTTAAATTCTGCACATCAAGCTTAACTTTTGAATGGGTTTTGCATATCAATTTCTGCACTCGAATTCTGCAATCAGTCCAATTCGGAATTGCTACATTCAACCTTGAATTTCTTCTTTAATTCATGTACAGCACTTCACTAGGAGCTTGATTTCCAAGTTAAATTGATTAGCTTCATTTGGGAGTTGTCAGTTATAGCTCTACATGGAGTATGAGCTTTTTGGCACATAAGTTTGTAACCTTGCATATCAAATTCTCCTTTTATTCATTGTTACATTTGTGTCAAGGGAAGTTTCGATTTTTAAAGATAATTCCTGAAGTGAAATTCCATTTGTAGTGTATTTTTGCAATTGAGTCAGATTTGTTCTCCCAAGGTGGTTAAGTTGCATTGGTTGACTAAGTCTCCCAAAGGAAGTTCATTAGTTGCCATTTCATTGTCTAGTTCATTGGGTTAAGTTTCTTCTCTTTTAATTACGATTTCATTGCCGATTGCAAATCCAAACCCAGATTCACATTTGAAACCCGAAATTCACAAACGACACATAAATACAAGCGCGAATCACACAACGTCAACAGTCCCCGAGAAAAATACGACCTGTGGCCCCTATATTACATTTTCATACTTTTGATTGTAAAAAGGGTTTCCAGCAATTTATTTACATTTAAATTTTGATGGTCCCACACTTTCGTGACAATTTAATCTAGTCTATTTTGGGCTCATCAGGCATAGACCTAAGCATCTCAACCAAGTCTAAGTTGTCAATCAAAGTATCCTAATGTATTTGTGAGACGCTGGCTTCACTAGTACAAAAAAGACCTTTAACAACGGCTTTTAACACCGGTTGTATTAAAACCAGTGTTAAAAAAAAGGCGGTGGCATTTTTGTAATTATTTGAACTTTAAAATACTTTTAACACCGGTTCTTTTAACAACCGGTGTTAAAAATATATTTAACTATGGTTTTATAAATAACCGGGGTCATATGCTATAATTATTTGAACTTTAAAATACTTTTAACACCGGTTCTTTTAACAACCGGTGTTAAAAATATATTTAACTATGGTTTTGTAAATAACCGTGGTCATATGTTTTAAAAAAAAACTAAAAAAGTAAAAAACAAAAAATTAAAAGATAAAAAACGGTAAAAGTTAAAACTTAAAAGTTAAAATATTAATTAAAGTATTAAACCTACTTTTTAATCGAATTCACGATTTCTCAGCCGTCGTCGCCTCGTCTTCTCGACTCGCACCGACGCATAAAATCGTAATCAATAATTACTAATTAGATAGTAGATGATTAAGTTTATAAATAATAAGTTCATTCATAAGTTTCTTATTATGCTTAATGATTAGACAGTAGAGTTGATTAATAAAGTTCATTAATTAATAATTAGTTAATTACATGTTTTTTTAAAATCATAATCAATTTACTGATTTAGTGATTTAGTAAACTAAATTTACTATTTTACTGATTAATCAAGTTCATTATGCTTAATGATTAATCAACATGTTTAATGATTTACTATAAGTCTGTAACACAGTTAATTACTTAATTATACTTAATGATTAATCTTAATTATGCTTAATGATTAAACATGCTTTACTTAGTTGATTTACTCTTGAAGAATGCGAACTTGAAATGATAGCACAGTTTTCGAAAATCAACAGAATTTTTCAGTACCTCCGCCTTCAAGCCAAGTCATGAGGTTGTGTTGTATTTGCTCAAGCCAAGATCACAACTCGGATTTGTGTCCTAACCTCCAACAAGATGAGACACTAGCGACATTGTGTAAAATACGGGTAGAAAAAAAAATTATATATATATAATTATCATAAATAAGAGTTAAAAGAAAAATATTGGAAATAATCAGAGGGAAATGTTTGGAATAGTTTTCTTAAATTTTTGGAATAGGTTTGTTAGGATTTAATTGAGGAAAGATTATTTCCTAATATATATATATATACTCCTGTGCCCTAAGCCCTAAGTTTCACTCGCCTCCCCTCTTCCTCTTCGACGACGCCGCCCCGCTCCCGGTGCCCTCGACCCCTCTCCCGATCGCTGGTGTCGTCGCCCCCGACCACGTTGCCCCATTGCCAAAGCAGTCCTAAGCCCAGGCCGCCATCCGCCTCTCACCACTTCATATCCCAATCCACAGCCAACGTCGACGCCGACGCCGTGCTGCCCCTTTTGCCGCCACCTCCCGATTGCCGGCGAGTGACGGACACCGGTCTCCAAGTCCTAAAGCAGCGCCGTCCTCTCCCCTCACTAAAGGACGTTCGGCGACGCTGCAGAACCATTGTGAGAGGACACCGCCGATTCCTGTTTCTCCTACTCGATCTGACCAGCAATACAGGAAATCGGCGATCATTGCAAGACGTCGGCAATCTCCCATGTGTTGTCGACTCCTCGTTTGTCCCGATCTTAGATCGCCGGCGCCACAGCTCCCTTGTGTGCAGGACACTTCGCCCGACGCTATCGCCTTCCTAGTCTCCTGAGTCTGCCGTTGCCGTGATCCACTGCTACGGTAGTGAACAACCAGCGGGGGGAAAACTGAGGGGTAATGGTTTCTTGATCTACTGTTGATCTATCATACTTCTGATTTGAAGATTGAATCTGCATATGTGAATGGTTTAGGATAGGTTCCTTCGGTTTCACAATGGAATTGATGAATTTGGTTTTTGGGATCAATTGGAGCATATGGTTAATTATTAAGTAATAGAGATCAGAAATGTGTTGAATTGATGGATTTGAGATTTATTAAGTTAATTAAGTGATTGAAATGATGGCGGTGGTGGCGAATCTGTTGGTTGTATTAGTAGTTTACTTTACCTTGTTCTTGCAATGCCTAAGTTATAGTCATCCTTGATAATGGGAGGGATCACAGTTTGGATGAGGTTTAGGTTGCACCTTTGTTCTTATTCTGATGGAGTTTTAGAATGGGATTAGTGAGATCCCATTACCTTAACTAGAGATCAGTGTAGTATTGTTTTGAGTTCTTAATTATGCTTAATGATTAATCTTAATCCTGTTCACATTCAAAGTATAGGGAATCATCCAATGGACATTCAAAACTACATTCATAGTAGGATAATTGAAGGAAAAGAGTGTTACCTTGCACCGTATTATCATATGTACGTGAATATTTTCAAGTGACTTAGAAGTTTAGTTGTGATATTGACTAATTATTATCCAACTTGCAGGGCCCATTGGCAGTTGATAATTATTTGTCCTAAGCAAAATGTTGTCATCTTTCTCTGCTCACTGTGGAATAAAGCGAATAAAGATATCAAAACAATTATTAATAGGTAAGTTATTATCATTCGCTCTATGATATGTTTTTCTACAACTATGATTTATAAGCAATTTTTTCATAGATATATTTGGTTGATTTGTTGCCATTTATTATATTTTTTTATCACAGTGCTATGCGTTCTTGGCATACGATGAAAGGCAAACACTTGGGAGCTTTTAGAATGCCTATATGGAAGGAACTACGTGTAAGTAGTTAAATGTCAAGTTTTTATACAACTATGATCTATAAGCATTTTTTTCATAGATAAATTTGGTTTATTTGTTGCCATTTATTATATTTTTTTATCATAGTGCTATGCGTTCTTTATTATTTGATGTCTTTTGGTATGCAAGCTCCTCTATGTGCATGCTTGAGATATTGATTACTATAATGAAAAATTAGCATAACTTTGTAACTGATTTATCCTTTTCTGCTAATGTGTCATTTTGATATTTATTTGTAGTGCCAAAAACAAACTGGCAATACAGAGTGTGGATATTATGTAATGAGACATATGCTCAACATTGTCTCGGCGATCATAGTTGATTCATGGGACAAGGTAATTGAACTTTTTTTAATTTTATAGATTTAATTATGTCTGGTTGAGTTGATAAGCTATTTTTTTATATAAATGTACCTTGCAGAGATTCACAAATAAGGATCCATTCTCCGAAGATGAGATTGATGACATCAAAAGATGTTGGGCAACTTATTTGTTAGAGGTTGCTAATGTGTCAAATAAGGATCTATCTGCCTCTAGCTAGTTCTTTGGTTAAATCTCAAATGGCATCTGACTCCTGAATCATTTACTTGGTTTTGCTGGCCAGACCTTGTTATGTGGTCTTATTGGAGTTCCACCTTCAAATGGTGTCATCTCACAATTTCCAATGCACACGAAAAGTTTGGCCACCCTCAAACACCAAGTAAGCTCCAAATTGTGAATGATTGATTATATTGCTTCTCTCTCCGTAGCATTATTTGATATTTTTTCATTGGAATTTTCTCACAGTTGCTTCGCAATTGACTGGTAGCCACTGCACGCCAAAGCATGAAAAGAAATTCAAGCTTGACTCAAGTACTGTATGGAAATATGCAAGACGCTTATAAGAGATGGAATGCTAAGCTGGTCGAAGTTCTGCAACGTACTCCTCACTATTTGATCTTGGACTAGACCGTTTACTTGCAAACTCGTGTGGCAAGCTTCTACATTGTCTTTGCTTGGAAAATCACATAGCGAGTAGGAGTATAATGTGTTATTTGATTTACATTTTGCTTTTGTTGAAAGAAAAATGGATAGTTGTAAAATACATGGATTGTTTTGTTTTTGAAACTAATTGGATGTTGCATTTACTTAATTCATGGTGTGTTATTGATTATGGATAAACTATTATATTATTGTGTTCTTTTATATGTCTAGAAAAATTATAAATAAAAATAAATATGAAATTTATATAAAAAATTAAGACTTTTGACACCGGTTGTTTCTAGAACCGGTGTTAAAACATCATTTTTAACACCGGTTGTTCCAGAACCGGTGTTAAAAATGATGTTTTAACACCGGTTGTTTCCAGAACCGGTGTTAAAAATGATGTTTTAACACCGGTTGTTTCCAGAACTGGTGTTAAAAATGATGTTTGAACGCCGGTTATTTAAAATAACCGGTGTCTAAAATGGCTTTCCCGCCTCATAATTGAACTTTTAACAACGGTTATTAACCGGTGTTAAATCTATATATTACACCGGTTTGTTAACCGGTGTTAAAAGTCTATACTTACAATGCCGGCTGGATCAACACCGGTTCCGGAACCGGTGTTAAAAGTCGAAAATAACCGGTGTTAAAAGCCTTTTTTCCACTAGTGCTTCTAAATCTATAGGAGCATGCAAACTAGGGTTAAGTCCTAACTAAGTCCATAATGAAGAAATCCCTAGTTTTAAAGGGGATTATCTTTTAAAAAACTAAGACAATAGAATAAAATAATAAGTTAAAAACAATATGATTTTAAAATATGTTTTTTTAAAATCAGTTAATAGTTTTTGAAACATAATTAAAAAATGACAAGAATTATCAAAAACACATATGGCCAAGTTGCTTTCTTAGTAAATTAAACTCAGACTCAGATAGTGGTTTAGTAAAAATATCAGCTAGGTTAAATTTTGATTCTATGTGTGTAAATATAATTTCACCCAGAGCTACATGATCCCTAACAGAGTGATGTTTTACTTCAATATGTTTAGTTCTAGAATGGTGAATGAGATTTTTTGTAAGATTAGTTGAACTAATATTATCAATGTAGACTTTAGTGTTAGTGTAGGTCAATTGAAAGTCCTTAAGGGTATGCATCATCCATAGTAGTTGAGCTACATATTCTCCCAGGGCTATATATTCAGCTTCAGTTGTGGATAATGCAATACAGTGTTGCTTTCTACTGCACCAACTGTCAAGCCCCCAGAGGCCTGTGCTCGCTCGGAAATCGGGCAGCACCTCCCCTGTACGGCGGACAATCTGAGACTCATACATACATCACTCCATACATAATTTAGCTCAGCCACACTCGGCTAGCAATCACACCATCACAACCACGGAGTTAATTATTATAACTGACAAATAATTAAACATAATAAATAATTCTCCATATCTAAGCGCAGCAAATTGAAATCCAACAGAAATAAATAAATACATGTCTAACGAACAACCAAATATCATCCGAAACGATAATAAAACCATAAACGACACTAATACTATAAAACGACTACGAGCATACGAAAACCAATAAATCTAATACTCAAACTGAGAGATTGGCAGTTGGATCCTCTCCTGGCGGCACGAGACACAACTATTGACTACTTGAAATAAAAAGAAGAACAAGGGGTGATGAGTTCCGGATGGAACTCTACGGGTATAAGAACAGATAATGCATGGTATATAAAAGGTAAAACAAGCACAAAGACAACAAAGGGTATACAGTCTCCGGAATAAAGAGCATAAACAAAATGCATCTATACAAGTAAAACATACCTGAAAACCATGTAACAAATAGGGGCAAAATCAGAAATCCCCTTTAACACCTCCATAAACACCTAATACTGCTGAACATATCCAGATCATATAATAAATGCAAATCATATCCGTATATGCATGTCAGTCAAATGCAACAATCATAGCTCAATCAAATGCAACAAACACAAGCAAATGTAAATGCATAATATGCACATGATGTCATGACCTGCACTGTACACACACCAACCACCATTAGGTTGAGTGGACAAGATACAAGCGCCAAAATCTGGGGCTATGCAAATACACCATGACAACCGTGGCCTTGATATGAAAAGCCAAAATACCTGGGGCTTAAAATCCCAAAATACCTGTGGGAACTCCAAATACCTGGGGAGTATCAACTGTTTGCACACAACTCCGACCAAGCGTGGCACAACAGGAAAATATACCCGACGATCCGTCTCAACCACAAGGGAGTCAGTGGTCGTCGGCCTGAATATAATGCATGTTGCATGCCACTAATATACACCACCTCAATCAAACCCAACACCATGCGAAACAGAAAACACCAATAACGACAAAATAAGGAAACATACGAAAAGCACAAATCAGCACCAAAGTAAAAGAACATGCACTAATCTACTGGGTAGGGTTATCTAATATCAATCAAACCCTAAATAGGTCAAATGATTATTCTATAGTACACGCGGTACTCTTAGATCAGAAGTCAAGAGATGAGACTGTATAACTGAACAATTTGGAATTATCATTCAAAGGTCAAGCACGAATAAGTATCAAGCAAGAAACAAGACAAATAGATTTAAGATAAAGCAAACCTACTCAGGAAGTAAAACGACCATGCATTTAAGGTAAACGAAATTACAAGACATCAAGGGAGAAGTACCCGCCTTATATGTAGCTCAACATTTCCATCTTCAAGTCCGAAGATTGCATCGAGCTCCAATCCTACAAATACAAGAATATGGAACCATAAACTAAGTACCTACTGCTAATGTATCCTCCTATTAATTAATTAATTTACTTCTTAATTAATTCATCCTTTTTCTTAGATAAGATTAATCCTAATCATAGGTGATTTCAACTAATTCCAAACCACTGATTAAATCAACCTTAATTAATCCAACCAATACTCCTTAGTTAACCAAGAAATTAATCCACTAATTTAACCCAACCCAATTAATCATCAATTAACACATCTTATTCAATCAACTTAATCAGCTATCCCAATTAATCATTTTTAATCCATTGCTAATTGAGTAACGCAATCTAGTTGTTGATACATCTATCATCCATATCCATTTCAATCTAGCATTATATCCTAATCAACACTTACCTTAATTTAATACCAGCGCTTTCACCTGCTCAGAGTCCGGTGAAGCAAATCAGAGAACACACGGACACGAAATCAGAAGCTCGAGGTCAACACCACCAATTCTTACTTGCGATAAACCACTCTTTCCCCTGTTCAGACCTGCTAAAACCTAGCCACCTTAGCCTCTAATCCAATTCAATTCAAGGAAAGGAAAAACTCCTTACTAGTCCTTGGCCGGAAAGGAACAACAACGTTGTGAATGTCTCCGGCAACAATTCGACTCGGCAAGCGACGCGCGACATGAAATGGAGGTGACAATCGGACGGCACCATCTTTGGATGAAAACAAACTCACAATCAGGAAACAGGAGGGCTGGCGGCGCTCACCATGGCCGGCGTGCTGTTGTGCGAGGCCTGGGATAGCGGTGTTTCACAGAGTAGGCGGCGGATCGAAGAAAAATCGATTGCAACTCCGGAGAGAGGCTGCGCCGACTGGGGAACTGGGTGACTGGTGACTGTCGCCGCCGGGGGTTAAAAGGCGCCGAGGAAGGGCAACGGTGATCGGCAGGAGGAGGTTGGCGATCCGCGGCTTCCTTTGCGTGCGTGAAGAAGAGTCGGCGAGGATGGGTTTCGGCGGAGAAACTAGGCTCGGGCATGTAAAGAGGAGAGGTTTTTAATTTATAAATACTTAAACTTTTCCTTAAATAAGTATATATATATATATATATATATATATATATATATTTTGAAAAATTAAACTTTTCCTTAAATAAATCCAAACCAACTCATCTTGCATCCAATTAAATCCGTAATTATTTCCAAAAATTCCAGAAAATTCTTCCAAATGTTTTTCCTTATTATTTTCCAAATTTAAACTCCTATTTATGGTGATTGTATATAAGTTTTTTTTATATATAAGCATATATATATTTATATACAAATTTTATTTTATTTTATATATTCTATTTTATTTTATATATATATATATATATATATATATATATATAAACCGTATTTTACACCAGCTAACTAAGCTGTCACCCAATATTTGGCAACTTCCACTAGTACTTTCTATCTAGTTTGCAGCCTGCATAATCTGAGTTAGAGTAGCCTAGTAGGTCAAAATTAGAAGTCCAAGGATACCAAATTCATACATTTAGGGTGTCTTTAATGTGCCTGAAGATTTTCTTAACAGCACTTAAGTGAGATTCTTTAGCACATGTTTGGCACCTAGCACAAATACCTACTGCAAATAAAATATCAGGTCTGTTAGCAATTAGGTAAAGTAGACTACCTAGCACTTCTAAAGTGCTTCAAGTCTACTGGTTTTCCTTCTGGGTCACTATTTATTTTGACATTAGTTGCCATAGGGGTATTAATGTCTTTAGATTTTTCCATTCCGAATTTTTTAATTCATTCTTTTGCATATTTAAATTGGTGAACATAATTTTTATCTTTAGTTTGTTTAATTTGAAGTCCTAAGAAAAAGGTTAATTCACCTACAAGACTCATTTCAAATTCGCTTTCCATTACTTTTATAAAATCCTTTAAAAAGTTTGTATTGGTTGAGCCAAAAATTATATCTTCTACATAGATCTGGGCAATGAAAATATTATTTTCTAAGGATTTAACAAATAGGGTTGGATCAATTTGACCTTGGTTAAACCCTTTAGAAACTAAGTAATTGGATAGTCTTTCATACCAAGCTCTAGGTGCTTGTTTAAGTCCATAAAGAGCCTTTTTAAGTTTAAAAACATAACTAGGATGTTCTAAGTACTCAAAACTTGGAGGTTGACTTATATAGACTTCCTCCTTTATAAATCCATTTAGAAATGCAGACTTAACATCCATTTGATATAATTTGAATCTCTTATGGGCTGCATAAACTAAAAGCATCCTAATTGATTCTAATCTAGCTACGAGTGCATAGGTTTCATCATAATTCAATCCTTCGATTTGACTAAATTCTTTAGCTACTAAATGGGTTTTATTCCTTAGTTTTTCTCCTTTGTCATCCAGTTTATTCCTGAAAACCCACTTAGTATCTATCACAGTCTTACCTTCTGGGTTTGGTACTAAGTCCTAAACTTGATTTCTCTCAAATTGGGCTAACTCTTCCTATATAGCTATAATCCAGTCTGGGTCAGGTAATATTTCTTATAAATCAAGGCGACTTTACTTAGGTTTCTATAGGATGATCTTGTTCTCACACCTAAAGTTAGGTCACCTAAGATTTGCTCAGTTGGATTATTTGACCTAGTCCTAGAAGATGGTTCAGGTTGTTCAGGTTTAGGTTCAACTGTTTGATTCGGTTCAATTACTGGTTCAATAGTTTGATTCGAATTTGGTTCAGATATTAATTATCTTTCTTCTAGGTCTTGGTCTGAATTGTTTGAGCTTGATTGATTGGTTAAGTCGGGTGAGTTGGTTAAATTAGTTGGTATTGTTATCATTTCTTCATCAAATATTACATTTATAGTTTCTTCAATTTTAAGGGTATGTTTGTTATAGACCCTATATGTCCTACTTGTGGTTGAGTACCCTAAAAAAATCCCTATAGTTGATTTTGATTGAAATTTTTCTAAGTAGTCTTTAGTATTTAGAATATGTAACTTACATGCAAAATTTTTTAAATAATATAAATTAGGTAATTTGTGATAATATATTTCATAGGGATTTTATTATGTCTTTTATTTATTAGAATCCTATTTTGGATGTAACAGGCTGCGTTTATTGCTTCTGTCCAAAATTGATTAGATAGATTATATGTAGGACTGGTGTCGTCGATAGAGGGGGGGGGTGAATATCGACTCAGAAATCTTCGGGGTAAATCATAAACTTTTCGTTCTAAACAGAGTGTTAGTAGCAGCGAAAAAATAATAGAAATAACGAACAGAATAAACAACACAGATTGCACGTGGGATTTTTTACTTGGTTCCCGACCCCCCAGGGTCAGTACATCAAAGGCCTATGCACGGGAATGCCCATCCACTATTGGTCTCCTTTCCGAACTTTCCAGAGGCGGAGAAACCCGTCTTACAGTGCAATAATTTCAAACAAAAGTATATGAAATTGAGTGCAGAATAATAAAAGCAAACCAAAACAATTAAGGTCGAAAACTCAGCTGATCTGGAGCTCCGAAGTGCCGCGCACTTCCTCCTGGAGCCACCCAGTCGTAGAGCCTCATCGTTAGCACTTTTTCGTCAGTCAGAATGCTCAGAATGGATCTTGGAAGTTGAGTCTGAAGCTGAGGGGTCGAAGCCCCTTTTATAGGCTTTATACGGGCGTCTGTATTGATGGGGGCACCCTAGAGGGCTTGGTCAAACCTTATCTTCGCTCCGAACTCATCGCAGCTGATAAAACCTTTGACCAAAGCGCCCTGGACCTCCCGGGGCGCCTGAATGAAAGCTTATCTCTGCTTCGAACTCGCAGCAGCAAATACAGCTTTCAACTTGGTCGCCTGTATCATCTCGGGCGCCTGAATGGAAGCCTGTTCTGCCTTCATCGACTAAACCTCTTTTTCTTCTTTGGGTTAGGAGCCCCTATTGATGGGGGCGCCTGGATCCTTTGGGGCACCCCCATCAATGGGGGCGCCTGGCTTCAAGGCTTCCAGTCGCGTTGTTTGCCTGCTTTATCTTCCATTCTTGGTACCTGCAAGATACACAAATAAAAAGCAAATATACATACAATATTAGCCTTAAGGACTTGCTTCTGACTTCGGATTTCCCCGAAACCCTAGGTTGAACCGACACAAGTTCCCACCCCCGAGAACGCGCCTTTCACCTACTCCTTTCAGGAGACGGTTGCCACCCCGTCCTTCGGGTGGACTATTGCTTAGCCTCCAATACTCTCGGATCTCGAGACGTCCGAACCCTGACCCGTCTCTACATCTGTCCTTAGTCATCGCTCAGCTAAGTTGCTCAGTCCCTCGGACCAAGACTTCGTGCCCAAACCCTAAGTCCAGGACTTCGGTGCCCAACCCTCGGCCAGGTCTTCGTGCCCAATTCCTCGAACCAGGTCTTCGGTGCCCAACCCTCGGCCAGGACTTCTTGCCCAGTCCTCGACCAGGACTTCGATGCCCAACCCTCGGTCAGGTCTTAGGTGCCCAGCCCTTGGCCAGGACTTAGTGCCCAATCCATGATCAGGACTTAGTGCCCAATTCTTTGAACCAGGACTTCGTGCCTAGGTTAACTAGGACTTTGGTTCACTTTGGTCCAGTTTTCTTCACTCACCCTTCCCTTGTTCAATGTATCACTAACTTAAGCATATTGTCAAACATTGAAACACTTGGAGGAGGACATCACTGATGCATCTTGCACCAACAATCTCCCCCTTTTTGATGTTTGACAATATCTTAAGTTAGATTAGTTGAAGGGACTAAATTATACTCCTTGGGATAAAAGAAAAAATTTGAAAACTCATTTTTGATCTTTTGGGGAAAACTTCTAACTTCCACTCACTCTCCCCCTCTTTTTGAAAAACATTTTGATTTTTTGATCCTTTGGTAAGAGAGAAAAAAATTTATTTCTAACTTAAGGCGCATCTCTCCCCCTTTGTCATACATCAAAAAAAACCAAAAAAATTTGCACCAACAATGAAAACATTTGGTTCTTTGTGAAACTACTTAGTATAAATTTTTAAAGCATAGCATAAAACTTAACTTGCACCCAAAAATATACTTGGAAAGGTATTGGAAAATTATTGTGTATTTGCAGGAACACATTTTGAACTTTGAAAATTTTTCCACTTAGAAAACTATTGACATAGAAAAACATTTAATTAGAAAAAAAATTTCAAAACAATTTGCACTTATAAAAATATTTGATCATTGTTGCCTTTATGGAAACATTTTGAATATTTTGCAAATACTTTTGAAAAATATTAGAATTTTTGAAAAGTATAAGTACTTAGAAAAATATTAGAATTTTTTAAAAGTATAAGTACTTTTCGAAAAATATTAGCATTTTTTAAAATACTTTACTTGACTTGGTATCTTTTCTAGTCTGACACAATCCTAGGAAACCTTGTTAATCACAAGGACATTTCCTAAGTGTCCTGGAAAATTTTCCAAATTCAAGTAAGTACTATTTCCAAAAAGAATTTTGATAAGCCAAAATGATAGTACATTGAAAATGTATGCAAGTACATTTTGAAAAATGTATGAATTTTTGAAGGTACAATATTTTACTTAACTTGGCTTATCTTCTAGCCTGACATAATCCTGGGAAGTCTTGTTAACTACAAGGACATCTTCCTTGTTGATGCGGTCCGACCCTGATTGTTGTTTTGGTGTTGACATCAATTTTAGTTTAGGTTGATGATTATGATGATTATGATTAAGTCCTGATCGGGGATTAGGCATGGTATAAAAAATCCTAGCTTGGAGGGCTAGGTGTTGAAAAGTCCTAATTCGGAAGGGTTGGGTGCAAAGTCCTAGCTTGGAGGGCTAGGTGAAAAGTCCTAGCTTGGAGGGCTAGGTGAAAAGTCCCAACTTGGAGAGTTAGGTGAAAAGTCCTGGCTTGGAGGGTCAGGTCCTAGCTTGGAGGGCTAGGTATGGAAAGTTCTAACTCGGAAGGTTGGGTGAAAAGTCCTAGCTTGGAGGGCTAGATGAAAAGTCCTAACTTGGAGGGTTAGGTGAAAAGTCCCAACTGGAGAGTTAGTGGAAAAACCCTGGCTTGGAGGGTCAGGTCCTAGCTTGGAGGGCTAGGTTGGATGAAACCCTAGCTTGGAGGGCTAGGTTGGAGCCCCTGGATCGGTCTGGTGACCGATCAGGGAGTTGGCATAGTGCTCCTTCGTGGATCGGTCTAGTGACCGATCCAGCGATGACTGATCGGTCTGGTGACCGATCAGGGAGTATGCGTTTCACCCAATGCTTGGCTCCTGATCGGTCTGGTGACCGATCAGGGAGCACACAGTGAGGTTGAGTTCCCCTGCTGATCTGCTCCTGATCGGTCTGGTGACCAATCTGGATCACTTTACAGATCGTTCTAGAGAACGATCCAGCTTCACGAGTTCCTCACTAAGATCGATCAGGACAGAGCCTGATCGGTCTGGTCACGATCTGATAGGTCTGGTGACCGATCAGGAGGCTCCCTGATCGGTCCGGTAACCGATCAGGAGGTTTGGACTGCGAAACTCAGAAATCGCCCGGAAAAGGGGTGGATCGGTCTGGTGATCGATCCACAACCTGGGATCGGTCTGGTGATCGATCCAAGAGAATCCCAAAGAAATCACGATTTCTGATTAAGCGTTGGGGACCGATCAGGATGAAGCCTGATCGGTCTGGACCCATCCTGATCGGTCCGGTGACCGATCAGGAGGCTCTCTGATCGGTCCAGTGACCGATCACTTTAATTCAAAATGCACTGTCAGACGCTCTGAACGCGTCTGAACGTATCTGATTCTCTGCGCTTAATCTCTGATGCTTGATTTTTCGTTTGATATGTTGCTCTAATGATCTGATTAAGCTGCAGGTGACAGGGAAGGATTCAAACACTCAAGGAGAAGTCAATGGAGGTTTTCCTTGGAGCAGGTTTGTCTGTTTTCCATCTCAGGTTGCAATGGCTGGAGCTGCTGACTGGAGCTTGGCTGAGGGAAGCTCAGGGAGTCCAGGGAGAGCTCAGTTGTAGCTGGCGTTGGCAGGTAAGCAGCTGGAGGCTGCAGGAGATGGTGCCACCTGGTGCTGCGTAAAGAAACAAAAGGGCGTAAGAAAGCTTCGTTGAAGCAGAGTTCGCAAATACAGTTTCTAGCTTGAGTTCTTGCTGCGCCTTAGTGCTCTCCACAACTTGCTTGCGTGTTCTGAAGTTTCATCACCTTGAGCAAGCTACTGCAATATTGAAGCAACCATCCCTTGCTTGAGCACTTGGAGGAAAGAACAAGAGGCTTCGAGTCCAACATCGAGAAGACACGGGGAAAGGGTTCTTGTGTGAGATCGTCGCTGGGTGGAGCTCAGAAGGAAGCCTGCTGTGTTCTTGTCTTTGCTAGTACTAAGTAAGATCTTTCTTGTGTTTCATTGTGCTTTAACCTGTATCTGTGATTGAAACGCTGTGGAGAGGTTTCTCCACCGAGAAGGAGGTTGCTTTCTATCCGGTGTTCACCGGGGCTTGATCTGCCGACGATCAAGGGATCGCCCACCTTAAGGGCACGCCAAGGAGTAGGGGCAAGTTATCCCCGAACCATGTAAACCCTCCTTGTTAGCGATCTTGCTAGTTGTGTTTGTTTGCTTTCGTTTTCTGTTTTTGTTTTCTGCACTTCTTTGTTTCCATTGTTTTTTCCGCTGTGCTACTGATAAATTTGAGTGCAGAAATTCGATAAATCTCTAAGTCCAAGTGTTTGGCTATATTCACCCCCCCTCTCTAGCCATCCGGGCTCCAACAAGTGGTATCAGAGCTTGGGGCTCTATTTTTGCGGATTAACAACCGAGAGCTATCTTCCATGGCGTTGAGAGAAGGCTTTAGCACCACCCGATCTCCTTTCTTTGATGGCGCTGATTTTCAATATTGGAGATCAAAGATGGAGTATTATTTGAAGATGGACATCAACACTTGGTTCGCGGTGAAGGAGGGTTTCACTCCTCCTAAGGATGATGAAGGCAAGGAACTTGAATCATGGCGGTGGACGGCCGAACAAACTCGAAAGAGTGAAGCCGATGCGAAGGCGGTCGTAACTCTACAATGCAGCATGAACAAAGACCAACTCGTCAAGGTTGGTCCTTTAACAAGTGCAAAGGACTTGTGGAACAAGCTCATCGAACTCCACGAGGGCACTCGAGATTCAAGAATCGCCAAGAGGGATTTGTTTCTCAACCAATTACAAAACCTTTCCATGAAGGAAAATGAATCGGTAAGTGAGCTACATAGTTGGTTCAAGGAAGTCCTCAATGGGCTTCATTCGATTGATGAAAAGGTCGAGAATCGCGACCTTGTGAGATATGTACTAAAAGCATTTCCAAGGAATACTTTGTGGTCATCCATGGTGGATGCCTACAAAGTATCCAAGGACTTATCAATTGTTAAGTTAGATGATTTATTTTGTGAGATGGAATATTGCATGAAATGACTAACAAAGACCCCAAAGAGAAGGGGATTGCCTTAGTTGCAGGGGACCGATCGAACAAGAAGAAGAAGGAGAAGAAGAAGGAGAAGGAAGTCACTTCATCTTCATCCTCTTCCGATTTCGAGTTCGATTCCGAGGAAGATGGCAGCAGCTCCTCATCCTCCGAGATGGCGAACTTTGTGAGAAGGATGATGAGAAGGGGTCGACGCTTCAAGGGTAAAGGTAACCCTAGTGAAGTCAAACTTGATAAGACTAATGCTTCTTGCTTTGAGTGTGGTAGGAAAGGGCATTTCAAGAATGAATGCCCAAAGCTAAAGAAAAAGGAGGAGAAATCCAAGAGGAAAGAAGAAAAATCCAAGAAGAAGAAGAAGGCCTTGAAGGCCACTTGGGATGAGTCATCGTCAAGCTCATCGGATGAAGAGAAGGAGGAGAAGAGCACAAGGCATGTGGCACTCATGGCTCTTGGAGAGGAGAGCAGTGATGAATCTTCCAACTCCTCAAACGTGGCTTCATCATCTTCGGATGATGAAGAGGTAACTTCTCCCGAGCTTGAAAAATGTTATAGAGCAATTGCATGTTTAACCAATATGTTAAAGAAGTCGAAAAATAAGGTTAAAGCATTGCAATTAGAAATTGATCAATTGAAATTATCTAGGGATGATAACATTGATGATTTGCATGTTGAAATGTTAGAAGATGAGATTAAGTCATTGAAACTTGAGGTTGAAAACTTGAAATCCTTTAAGGTTGAGGAAGTAGATGATGTGCATGATGACTTGCTAGAATAAGAAAACAAAACATTGAAGAGTGAAGTTGAGAGACTCAAGAATATTCTTGAGAAGTTCTTAACTGGCTCTAAAACTCTAGACATGATCTTGAATGCCCAAAGAGCAGTCTACAATAGGGCCGGTATTGGTTACCGACCCAAAGAACCTTCATTCATGTCTTTGATGTCTAGGACTCATATGAGGCAATCTAGGACACCCAAGGTTCAAAAGAAAGTTGTCAAGGCATGGGTGCCTAAGTCCTGTTTAGTTGATGCTTTAGGTCCCAAGGTTTGGGTACCTAAAACTTCTATTTTCCGAATTGTGTAGGTTATGATTGAGGGGGAGCATCTATCAACTTGGTTCATTGATAGTGGATGCTCCAAACACATGACCGGGGATAGATCATTGTTTACCACACTTCACAAGAAAAGTAGAGGTAATGTTTCATTTGGTAACAATGGTAGTCTTAAGGTCATAGGAATAGGAGACATTCAAATATCCGAATGTCTTAGAATTTCAAATGTCCTTCTAGTCAAGGGGATGACATTTAATCTCCTAAGTGTCAGTCAATTGTGTGACACGGGTTACATAATTGATTTTTAACCAAGTCAATGTCTAGTTAGACAACATGACACCTTGGACACAGTACTAGTAGGAACAAGAGTAGACAATATTTATCAAGTTTCATTTAAAAGTGCTACTAATGCTTTTGCTAAGTGTTTCATGTCAAAAGAAGAAGTGTCCACCCTTTGGCACCGGAGGCTAGTACATGTTAACATGAAGAACATCCGGAAGTTGGCCAACAAGGGATTAGTTCATGGCTTACCAAGCATCAAGTATGAAAAAGATAAACTTTGTGATGCATGTCAAATGGGTAAGCAAACAAAATCTGCACATAAAGGTAAAAGCACTGTAAGTACATCTACAGCTTTAGATTTACTTCACATGGATCTATTTGATTTTAGTACTATCATATCATTGAATGGAAGTAGGTATTGCTTTGTTATTATTGATGATTTTACGAGATATACATGGAATTATTTTCTAAAATATAAGGACCAAACCTTAGATGTTTTCATTTCTTTTTTAGAAGAGTTGAAAATGAAAAATCATCAACAATTAAGACAATTAGAAGTGATCATGAAGGTGAATTTCAAAATCAACGGTTTTTAGAATTATGTCAAGATAGAGGTTATAGACATGAGTTCTCCACTCCTAGAACACCACAACAAAATGGTGTTGTAGAGCGGAAGAACTGTGTTCTACAAGAAGCTGCACGAAGCATGCTTAATAAGTACTCACTCCCGAGTTACTTATGGGTTGAAGCTGTAAATACAGCTTGCTATGTGCAAAACTGAGTCCTCATTCATAGGTTCATAGGGAAGACTCCCCATGAATTTTGGTTTAGGAAACCACCTACGGTTAAACATCTAATGATGGCGGCAGATTTCAAACATTGGCTGTAAGTTCGAATCAAGTTGACAGTCGACTGTGCTTATCAGTCGATTGCTAATGGTCATTTCAGCCAAGAGCTCTATTTAAGAGAGCTCAATTTTGGCTAAGAGTTCTTGACGAAATAAGCTTCGTTAGAACTTATTAGTAGTCTTCTAGAGCTCATGTATTGTCGAGTATTTATGGCGAGGTTTCTCCACCCACAAGGAGCGACAAGAGCTAGCCAGAGGTCTTCCGGGGACTCATCCATCGACGGATCGGGATCGTCCACCTTACGGACAACC
Organism: Boesenbergia rotunda; assembly: GCA_024364735.1. Lineage (NCBI taxonomy): Eukaryota > Viridiplantae > Streptophyta > Magnoliopsida > Zingiberales > Zingiberaceae > Boesenbergia > Boesenbergia rotunda. The sequence goes on from JAGFNQ010001566.1 coordinate 83,839, forward strand.
GTGAAGTAGGAGCCTTATCTCCGAACTACGTAAACGATTTGTGTTAGCGTTTGTTTATTTGTATTATTAATATTTCCGCTTGCGCACGCTAACATCGTAGGAAGAATCGGCAACCAAAGTGAGTGATCGGCTATTCACCCCCTCTAGCTATACGTCAAGGTCCTAACAGGGTTGAGCCATTTAGAATATTTCGTATCTAATGGAAATCGAGACTTATCTATAATAATACTTCTTTATAAATCATCTATGTGTTTATGATCATGGAGTTAGTGATTTATGATCATAAAATTAATGTTTTGTTTATGTCTTATAATTAGGCTATAAATAAATAATTGAATGAAATTAACTGAAAGTTATTTGTGATCCTCGATCGGGTCTTTTACTTACCTCCGATATATCTAGCGCTTTATTACATGGCGGAGCCGGTAGAAATCGTGTCTGGCGGCGGTTCAAGTTACTGTTCAGTTGTAGTCGACCCT
>JAGFNQ010001566.1:86144-246538 GCA_024364735.1 Boesenbergia rotunda
ATCCTCCACGTATTAGTCATCAATGGGCAAGGCCGAATCATATATAAGATGAGATTGATAATCCCTTTAGGGCCCAACCTTCATAGGATCCAATTTCTTTTTTAATTATACTTCAAAAAAAAATAAAAAATATGGACCTGTTAAATTCTATTCTAACAGCTCAAAAGTATACATTGGCGCATGACTTTACGTAATTTTTGTTTCGATATTCTTTCCACTAAAATATGGACCCATCAAATAAAAAGATAATCATAATCTTCTTCTTCGACCTTCTTCTACATTTTAAAACACGCAAATCTGTTGCATCCTAATCGAACGATCGATGGCAGCGGTTCGCACGACCTAATTGTGCCGATTCGCATTGTGGTTGTTGCATGTGACACCGGCATGTGAGTTGACGGCCTGCTTTCGCTCGCTTAACTTAATCTTGTGGCACTGTATATTTACTATATTTATTATTTATAAAATAAATTTTATAATTATTTATCATAATAAAAAAATAATTTTTATTATTGATTTCGGATCTCATCGAACACACGTAGCGTTAATGGGCACTGTTCCAATAAAAGTTGGTGTTGAAATGGTTGCTGCAAATAATGTTCAACCAGTTCATTTGCACTGTGGCAGTTGTGTTCACCAATAAAACTTAAAAATAAAGGAGCAACTATCGTGGATGCAAAGTCACATATATTATTAATGGAGTAGATTAAAGTCAAATTTATCATTAATGACCGTGCATAATCATTATATCACATAAGTACGAAGCCTCTAATTAAATTTCCTTTTTTTTTTTAATCTAATCGAAGTACACGAGTTGTTGTACTAGTAATATTTTTATCAGTCTTAGAATCTGGGAATTGTAAAGTCGGTCACTCGATGCTTAGCGCTTGATCATTGGACACTCACGATCGATGATCAGTCACTCGACGGTCATTCAGTGCTCGATCAAAGCTCAGCAATTAATTCGGTGCTAATTAATTCGGTGCTCAGTCACTAGGTTGTTCGGACTCGATCGACCACTCAGTCATTCTCGATATTCGGCCATTCGATGGTCGATTGGCGTTTGACAACTCAATCATTTGATGCTCAATTAGTGTTCGGCAACTCAGCTATTCAACGCTCGACCATTCGATGCTCGATCAATGCTTAACTATTTGACACTCGGCCACTCGACCCTCAATCATTTAGCCACTCGGTCATTCTTTGACCATTCGACACTCAGTCCGAGCTTAGCCACTCATCCATTTGACGCTCCATCATTCGCTATATATACATGGATAAACTTTAATATGTACAAAAGTTAAAAAAGAATTTTAATATTTCTAGATATGAAGAATGAAAGCAAAATTTCTAGATAAAAAGAATGAAACGCAAAATTTAGACCATTAATATTTTCGACAAAGTAAAATTAACGGGGGCAAAATGAAAATTTTGCTAAACTTACCCTTCACCGAAAGAGAAAAACTTCAATTGCAATACTTCCACACGGGTCAAAGAAAGAAGAGATCTCTCCGTCTCATAAATGGACGCCACACGTCAGCTACCACGTGGACGATGGCGAAAGGCTCCCATACTGTCACTATCTAATAAAGCGCGACGATATATATACATATAAAGGAGGTCGGATCCTCTGTCCCGGATCCGACCTTTGTCCCTCTGTCTTTTTCGTCGACGATTGTCGGCAAGGCGTCCGATTGACAATCGAATATTATCATCGGCTTCCGGCCGTCGTCCCGAACAAAACTATATCCTGAGGAGTACGATGAATCCGTCGAGTATCGCCGTAATTGTGATGTTGTCGTATTCACCGTTGAATCCAACGAGATTGCAATGTAACGATTCCGACCAATTCGTCGTTCTCCGAGGATATCGTCTTATTCGGGACAACGATCAAAAATTATTGATGATGTCCGATCGTTAATCGGATGGCTCGCCGATATCCCGGGACATACCCCTGTCCCGGGACAGAGGATCCAGCGCCTATATAAAGAGCGCGCGGCCTGCATCCACTCCTCAATATCCGTTGAGATGGCAGCAGGAAAGCTGGTGTTCGCCGTCAACGGGGAGCGCTTCGAGATCGCCGAGGTGGATCCTTCCACCACCTTACTGGAGTTCTTGAGGACTCGCACCCGGTTTACGGGTCCTAAGCTCGGCTGCGGAGAGGGTATGCATATCTATATATATTCTTAAGTTAATTAATTTCTCGTCGCATGCATGCATGTAAGGCATGCTGAATGGATGGTTCGCAATGCTTTCAATTTTTTTTGTTTTTTTCTCTTCAAGAATATAGTATTTTCGGAAAGAACAGTTAACTAATAATATTATTATAATGAGATTTAGGATTAGTTCGAAATTACAGTCATTTTTATTCTTTCCATGTATTGATTATTGTTCAAGTACTTAATAATTGATTTCTCTTAGTATAATTTAGAGACTGAACTATGAAAAGATATTTAGAATGAGCATTGTTATTTTCTCTCACCTTGATCAAGATGAGTGTTATCTCTCTAGGATGAACTAAAAATTGACGAATACATGAGGTATATATTATCATCTTAAGATCTTAAAGATAATTCTTAACTAGTAATCAGTCGGTTCTTGCTTCTCCCATGTATTAGTCATCACTCGGATTAGTAATCATTTATAATTTATCTCTTTTATATAATTAAAATTAATTATGAGTGAAGGGGCTAGGTAACTCGGGCCCGACACGGGGATGAAGAAGTTAGGGACACGACATGACCTCCTCTCTCGGGCCCCTGGACCCCCTTTCAGGGGCGTATTTGGGAACGTCAATCCGAGGGTCCCCCTCGGCAGCCCCCCCCCCCCCCCCCCCCCCGGTAAGTTGGGCCCCGAAGAGTACTTCGAGATATATTGCACCCAGAGAATCCCGAGCTCATCTCGGGAGTCGGAGTCCTCGCAACAGCCGACTTCGGATACCGACTATAAAAAGTCCACACACCCCCACCCAAAATGTCGCAACGAGGGAAAGAAGGGTAACGGCGCTGACGGTTTCACGGGATATCCCTTCATCACCGAAAGCAGGGGACATGGCTCAAATATCGAAGTCATGGCACCGATAAAGGGGGCACGACTAGTATGCTGACATTGATATAAAAGGTAGTTCAACCCCTCCGGTAAGGGGATTACGATCTCCCGTCTTTACATACTATCTTTCTTTCTCACCACAATTCGGACAACCTACTAACTTGAGCGTCGGAGTGGACTCTGCCGGACCCCTGCCGGCGTGTCCCCCTAACGCTTGTGTTACTTTCGCAGGACCCCCAAGTTTCTCATCGACGTAGTAATCTCCACAGGGGCTGTGCCTCGGTGATTGGCCATCACCGACGACTCCTTCCGGAACAAATTTGGCGCAGTCTGTGGGAACCAACAAAGCACCTGAAGGAGCACCGATAGCAGAAGCAGAGGATCTCACCCATCCGCGGGAGGATGAGGGGCCTAAGCAAGAGCGACGAGAAGTTGAGAGTGAAGAGGTGCAGATCCATCCTCATGGCGAAGAGGGAAATACGCGCATCGCTCTTGACCTCGCGTCAGCATTACGAAATCGCCTCGTCGAATGCCTGCGGAACCATAGAGACGTGTTTGCTTGGGCCGCTGAAGAAATAAAGGGGGGCCCCAGCGCTGGCTATGCATCACCTACATGTGGCGCTGGAGGCCCGTCCCGTGAAGTAGAAGAGGAGGCATTTCTCCCCTGAGCAAGATAAAGCTATTCGGGATGAGGTTCAGAAGCTATTAAAAGCTGGACACATCAGAGAAGTCCGGTTCCCAGCTTGGCTGGCCAACGTGGTCCTTGTTCCCGTCTACATCGACTTCCGAGACCTAAACAAAGCCTGCCCGAAGGACTGCTACCCCCTGCCCATGATAGATCAGCTGGTGGACTCAACAGTTGACTGTGAGTTCATCTCAATGTTAGACGCTTACCAGGGCTATCACCAAGTCCCCCTCGCCCCCGAGGACTAGGAGAAGGTCAGTTTTGTGACGACTGACGGCACGTACTGCTACAACGGCATTCCCTTCGGCTTGCGGAACGCGGGGGCCACGTACCAGGGGATGATAGACAAAGTCTTCAAGCACCAGATTGGGCGGAACATTGAGATGTACGTGGACGACATCCTGGTCAAGACGGAAAGGGGGGGACATGATATCTGACTTGGAGGAGACGTTCGCTACCCTGAGAACACACAGGTTAAAACTAAACCCAGCTAAATGTTTGTTTGGGGTCAAAAGTGGCAGATTCCTAGGATACATGGTGACGGAGAGGGGGATCGAAGCCAACGCGGAAAAGGTAAAGGTCATTCTAGATATGCCACCCCCGCGGAACTTCAGGGGAGTCCAGCGGCTGAATGGTAGAATCACTGCACTATCGCGGTTCATCTCCAAATCCGCAGACAAAGTCCTCCCCTTCTTCAAAATTCTGAGAAAAGCTGTTAAATTTGAATGGGATGACCAGTGTGAGAAGACTTTTGAGGAATTGAAGACCTATCTGGCAAATCTCCCGACCCTGCATAAGCCAGTGGAAGGGGAGACATTATTTGTCTATTTATCAGTAGCCGAGCAAGCGGTAGGATCGGTGCTTATCCGAGAACAAGATCGGATACAACATCCCATCTATTTCTTCGGACACCTACTAAAGGACGCCAAGACGCGGTACACTATGATGGAAAAACTAGCCTACGCCTTGGTCTTGATGGCTTGAAGGTTCGGTCATACTTCTTAGCGCATCCCATCGTGGTCTTTACTAATAGCCCGCTCGCCCGAGTCCTTACTAACCCTGAGGTGTTAGGCAGGCTAATCAAATGGACGACGGAGTTAAGCGAATACGACATTGAGTATCAACCTCGAACCGCCATCAAAGCACAAGCTCTCTCCAACTTCATGCTAGAGACCGTCCCGGAGGCAAAGACCGAAGGTATGTGGAAGGTCTATGTGGATGGATCCACCAATAGCCAACATAGCGGGGTGGGACTGTTATTGATCTCCCCTAGGGGAGACACGTTGCATCTGTCTATCCGACTTCACTTCAAAGCTACCAACAACGAGGCTGAGTATGAGGCGATCCTGGCAGGAGGCACCTGGGAGCCCGTCGAATCACTGTCTATTCGGACTCGCAGTTGGTGGCTCAGCAAGTAGTGGGTGGTTTCGAAGTCAGATGTGAGAGGTTGCAAAGGTATGTAGCCCTTTATGAACAACTAAGAACCACCTTCTCGGAGGTCATCCTACAAAAGATCTCCCGGTCGGACAATGTGCAGGCCGACGAGTTAGCCAAGCTGGCCAGTTCCATATCTACCTGGCAACTGGAGGGGCCTAGCGTGACAGAAACAATGGTGGCCCAAGTTAGAGAAGAGGTCAGCATGGACAAACCCACAAACTGGAGGGATCCCTACATAGCATTCCTCCAGGATGGATCCCTGCCGAGTGGGGGCTAAGAGAGGTGGCTGTTTCACCGACAGGTGGAGAGGTTCACACTTGTTGGGGATCAGCTATACAGGAGAGCATATGCCCGACCCCTCCTAAAATGTGTCGGGCCGGAGGAGACTGGCTACGTAATGCAAGAGGTGCACAAGGGCATATGTTGAAGCCATATTGGAGGAAGGGCCTTGGCCCGCAAGATCCTTTTGGTTGGATACTTTTGGTCCACCTTGCAGGTTGACTCGCTCAACATTGTGGCCAGGTGTAAGGCTTGTCAGAGGCATCAACATGTGTCTCACCGCCCAACGGAGTCATTGCGAGTTTCTACAGTATCGTGCTCGTTCGACCAGTGGGGAATGGACATTGTGGGCCCCTTCCCCATTGGGCCCCAGCAGAAGAAATTCCTGCTGGTCCTCGTTGATTACTTTTCTAAATGGGTGGAAGCCGAACCTCTGGCCAACATCACAGAAGGGCGGTAATGAAGGTTCTATGGAAAGATATTGTCTGCAGATATGACATTCCTCATAAGCTGGTGTCGGACAACAACAGACAATTCTCCGGACGTAGGTTGAAGGAATGGTGTGAAGGATTGGACATTTAGCAGACCTTCACCTCCGTCGCATACCCACAAAGTAATGGACAAGCGGAGGTAGTCAATCGGGAAATTCTACAAGGGCTCAAAGTAAAGCTAGATCATGCTGGAGGCAGCTGGGTCGAAGAACTTCCCAGCATCTTGTGGTCCCATCGGACTACCCCAAAGGAAGGAATTGGCGAGAGCCCATTCCAGCTAGTCTACGGAGCGGAGGATGTTATTCCGGTAGAAGTAGGGGAGGAATCCCCACGACGACAACATTATCGAAAGCAGGATAACGACCAGGAGCGTTTGATTGATCTGGACCTCATATCGGAGGTACGGGACAAAGCTGCAGCAAGGTTGGAGGCCTATCGGAGGAGGATGTAGCTAGCCTACAATCGCAGGGTGATTGCCCGCAGCTTCGAGGTGGGTGATCAAATCTAGAAGAGAATCAAACCGGTGGATGACCCTGGGAATTTAGAGCCGCAGTGGGACGACCCCTACGTTGTCATCAAAAAACTTACGGGAGGTAGCTACTATTTGGAAGACCACGAAGGCAGAAGACTGGAAAGGCCTTGGCATGCAAAGCATCTTCGCCCCTACCGTACTTCGTGAGTTGTCGTGTAATGCACTTTTGTGGATGTATGTTTTCACTGCTTGACTACCTTGCAGTATAATTAATAAAGGATGTGGACGACATGTCATTTTGGAAATATTAAGTCTCCGTTTCTGATTAAACCCTACAACCTTTCGGTGTGTAAGCTTGGCCTCGGAGCTGTACACGCCCGTCCAAGAGTTGATTAAACCCTACAACCTCTCGGTGTGTAGGCTTGGCCTCGGAGCTGTACACGCCTGGCCAAGAGCTGTGGAGGCTTGGCCTCGGAGCTGTACACGCCCGACCAAGAGTTGATTAAGCCCTACAGCCTCTCGGTGTGTAGGCTTGGCCTCGGAGCTGTACACGCCCGACCAAGAGCTGATTAAGCCCTACTACCTCTCGGTGTGTAGGCTTGGCCTCGGAGCTGTATACGCCCGCCCAAGAGCTGATTAAACCCTAAAGCCTCTCGGTGTGTAAGCTTGGCCTCGAAGCTGTACACGCCCGACCAAGAGCTGATTAAACCCTCGAACCTCTCGGTGTGTAGGCTTGGCCTCGGAGCTGTACACGCCCGACCAAGAGCTGATTAAGCCCTACTACCTCTCAGTGTGTAGGCTTGGCCTCGGAGCTGTATACGCCCGCCCAAGAGCTGATTAAACCCTAAAGTCTCTCGGTGTGTAAGCTTGGCCTCGGAGCTGTACACGCCCGACCAAGAGCTGATTAAACCCTCGAACCTCTCGGTGTGTAGGCTTGGCCTCGGAGCTGTACACGCCCGACTAAGAGCTGATTAAACCCTACAGCATCTCGGTGTGTAGGCTTAGCCTCGGAGCTGCACACGCCCGCCCAAGAGCTGATTAAATTCTACAGCCTCTCGGTGTGTAGGCTTGGCCTTAGAGCTGTACATGCCCGACCAAGAGCTGATTAAACCCTACAGCCTCTCGGTGTGTAGTCTTGACCTCGGAGCTGTACACGCCCGGCCAAGAGCTGATTAAACCCTACAGCCTCTCGGTGTGTAGTCTTGGCCTCGGAGCTGTACACGCCCCGCCAAGAGCTGATTAAATCCTATAGTCTCTCGGTGTGTATGCTTGGCCTCGGAGCTGTACACGCCCGGCCAAGAGCTGATTAAATCCTACAACCTCTTGGTGTGTAGGCTTGGCCTCGGAGCTGTACACGCCCAGCCAAGAGCTGATTAAACCCTTCAGCCTCTTAGTGTGTAGGCTTGGCCTCGGAGCTGTACACGCCCGACCAAGAGCTGATTAAACCCTACAGCCTCTCGGTGTGTAGGCTTGGCCTCGGAGCTGTACACGCCCGACCAAGAGCTGATTAAACCCTACAGCCTCTCGGTGTGCAGGCTTAGCCTCGGAGCTGTACACGCTCGGCCAAGAGCTAATTAAATCTTACAGCCTCTCGGTGTGTAGACGTGGCCCCGGAGCTGTATACGCCCGAGCATGAGCTGATTAAATCCTACAGCCTCTCGGTGTTCGGAGTTGTACACTGTACAAACCCTACCAAAAAATAAATAAAAGTCTCATGTCTGCTCCAGCTACACCGGACCGAAGCTGAACAGGGAATCACGCCAAAAACAAGGGGTTCAACGATAAATCAAGTAAATATTTGCCCTAGGATTAGAGAATTCAAAAAGAGTAAGCTACAGCGATCAGGGGAGAATGGGAGGAGGACAAGCACATAGTAAGGGGCGCCCTATAAATCTCTCTCTTTGGGGGAAAGGTCGTCCCAAACACGTTGAATAGTTATTGTGCTCAAATCGGAGCCTGGTTTCAATAACTGGTCCTTCTCCAACTGCATGATGGCGCCGTGAAAGCCCTGTTTGAGGGTCTTAAATGCTTGTTCAACTACCAGATTAGCGTACTCCTTCGACTCCAAAAATTTGGCCTTGTAGGCCGCCTCCATCTGGGATACTTGAGGTACAGAATCTTTTTGCTGCTGCTGGGCCCTGGTTTCGGCTTCGGTTTTGGCCAGCTTTAGTGCCTCCACATCTAGGAGTAGGCGTGCCTGAATCTCTTGTAGTTCTTGGAGCTTTTGAGAAGCAGCAACAGCCTGGGCGTTAGCTCGGATCACTTGATCCTGGAGATCGGCTACATAAGAGCTCGACAGTTCTAAGTCGTGTACTCGCAAAGCCATCACGCGCTCCTGTTCTGCGTTCCGGTCCTCCAGGATCTTCTTAGCAGACTCCAAAAGATTAACATGGTTGGACAACTCCTCATTGGGGGCCCGGAGTTGCTCTCGCTCATGCGATAATTTTTGTAAGTCCTCTTCTAGGGCCTGGTTCCTCTCGGACCCCAAGCGTTCCCAGAGTTTGTAACCGTGTAGGGTATCCTCGGCTGTGATTAGGGTGGATAGGTAATGATCAGCTTTCTCTCGGAGGACCCGGATGAACTCTAGTTGCAGGAGGCCAGCCTCACAAGCCCGACCTGTTCTACCTTAGCATTCGCCACCTGCTGCAGGAGATTCTCAATAACCCCTCCGGAATGCAGTAGACGACTCGTGGCCGTGCAGTTCGAAGCAACCTGGGGGGGTGAATAAAGATAGTCAGTAAAAGGAGGCTAAGAGGAAGTGAGGAGCACGAGCGAGGTATTTATCACCAGTAAGGATTGATGAAACATGCCCAGGTATTGGGCTAATCCGGCTACCCGCCACGGCGGACTAGGAGCCCCCACGGTAGGGGGAGCAGAGGAGCCAGGGACGTCACTGGGGTGGGGAACGTCTTCCTCCGAACTTGAAGCGCTCGGTGATGCCCCTGTGGTGACTCCCTCTATACGAATAGACTGGGAGTTGTCGATAGCCTTCTTCGTCACTGAGGGAGCCTTCCGATGGGAGCGAGGCGGCCCCGCGGGTACCTCCTTGCCACGAGGAAGGTCGGTCGTAGGGGTTGTGGCACTCGTAACGGGAGAAGACACAGTAATAACGGAGGATGGGGGTTCGGTCCCGATGCCTGGAAACTGAGAGGCCGCATCCTCGGAGGTAGTTGGGCGTAAGCCTTTCTTCAATCATTTTAGGGGGCGATCCCGTTGGGATCGTCGTTCGTGTCATTTCTTCCCAGACACAGGGACAGCAGTGGGCACACCAGATGAAGAAGGTGCCTCTTTTTCCTGTGAAGTCTCTGGAAAGGTGACTGGGGGCTCCCCTTGAGAGACCAGGGGCGGGGGCGAGATGTCATCGCCATGGGGAACCTCCGGCACTACGGGGCCCGTTGACAAGTCTCCCTCTCCTTCGCCACCCTTGGAGAGGATTCTTGTGGGAGTCGAAGATACGAGCCCGGGGATCAAGGCTTGTTCATGGGTCTGGTCCCACTTCAGAAACTTATTCTTCGCAAGAGAAAGCAAGGTGTTACCTGCAAGGTAAAAGACAGGAGGGCGTCAGCAAGTACCAACTGAGCATTATACTAGGAGCAAAGCAACTCACACAGATTGAAGCTGAGGGGGTAATCTTCGGACTAATTTCCGCCCGGTAAAGGAGCTCCTTACACTGCACCAACTGAAACCCATGGAATTCCATCCCAGTCAGGATACTCTTAGCCCGTTGATATCTCACATCCTGTTGGAAATCGCGCAGGTCGGGGGTAGGAGGCAAGTTCTCCATCCAATGGATATCACTGAAAGGACGCTCAGGAAGCCGGATATAGAAAAATCTCTCCTTCCACCCCTTGTGAGAGGAGGGAAGGCCTCCCAAAAATCTATGACCACCACGAGCGATAAAGCCAAATGCCCCGTGAGTTCCAACATGAACGAAGAAGAAATGGAAGAATATGGGGGTTAGAGGAATGTCGAAAAGTTTGAAGAGAACCAGCCCCACTCATCTGAGCGAAAGCATTTGGGGCCAGTTGTTGGAGCGGGATGCGGAAATAATGTGCAACATTCATGAAGTAAGAGGGGATAGGGAAGCGCAGCCCTAGTTCCATCTGCCCTAGAAAGAAGGTGTAAAAATCCTCATCGGTGGTTACCGACAATTGATCTGCGGTAGGGACCCTCACCTCCCAATCTGTCGGAATGCCATATTTTCGACAAGCGGCCTGGAGGGAGTCCGACTTCACCTTGGAGGAGATAGTCTCATATCACTCAGGATGAAACCCTAATTCTCCCAAAGAGCATTCATCCGAGCCTGAAAACTTCTTCATCTTTCCCATCGGGGCCCAGGAGGAGGAAGGAGGGGCGCGCAGAACAAAAGAGAAGGTACTCTCGCCGGAAGAACGCTGGCGAGAAGGGCATGTAAGGGAGGAAAACTCAGGACGGAAGCTAGGGTAAGGCTGCTACAGGGCACCGTTACACCCACTTTTATAGGGAAGCGACACCTCCCCAGAGGCAATCGAAGGCCAACATGTTGAGGCTATTCGTAGGCTGTCCCAAGGATCAGTTAGTTATCAATTGTCGTCGCTTCATATGACCCGCAGTACGCCGCCAAGCGAGGAAAAAAGACACGTGGCGTCGCAGCATGCGCAAGGTAACCACGTCACCTCAGATGCCGCAAAAATCGCAGGAGTCAGGGGACACATTCAAAAAAGCAAGCCGGGTCAAGAGACTCGGGGAATATGTCCAAAAGCCCGGACAAAAAAAAAAGTAGGATTCCTAGGAACGCTAGACGAAGGAGATACGATCCAAACATGCTTCCAGGATTATGACAAGGACGGGCTTGAAGGCAAATACCCAGGCGAGTTCAACTTCTTCATCCCGACACTAGTCCGATCAGTCAGCCACACTTCCTTCAATCAGACTTGAAGGCATTGTTTACTCTGAGGAGTGGGTTGAGAAAGGAAAGGATTCCTCGTGAAAATATTTCTTTTTCGAGAAGGAAGAGAAGAGAAAGGAAAGAGAATAGAAGGAAATTGAATCTTGCAGAAAGATGAAGGACAAGACGAAAGAAAGAAAAACTCGTGAAGGAAAAAAAAGGAAAAATAGAATGGCAGCTCAGGGCCTCCCTTCCCTTTACGATTAGTCGTGTAGGGCCTACCTTCGCGAGCGACATACAACTACAAGAAGCGGCGCAAAAAGTTCAAAACTGATTTGCCGGAGAATTCATTGCTGAAAGCTAATCGCCAAAGTCTCCTCTAGAGTCTGTCTAGATGGAAAAGGAGCTCCACCCTCTTCACACTTGACACCGCCTAACCCACTCAATCCCGCACTGACATGCTTTCTTCCTTTTTGCTCTTATGGCACTCCATCTCCATGGCCTCATCCTCTGCTCCTTCCCCTCGCATTGTCAAGTAGCCTCCACCGCTAGAGCACCCTTCTTCCTTCCTCATCCAACCTTTCTGCTGTGTACTCCCCATCATCCTCTCCGTTTCGAGCCTCATAGAAATTATCCGTCTATCAACTAGAGGCTCAACTCGTGCTCACCACCGGCGGCTTCCACGGTAGTCTCACAAATTGTAGAATCAGTAAAACTCAAACATTTGAAGATTCTTTCTCTTGACCCCTCACTGATTTATTATATCCCAAAATTTATCAATCGGAATGTTGTTCCATTTTTTTAATTAAACTGTAGAATAACAATTGGCTACGGGATGTTGATGAAGTCAGGATCTTGGTAGATCCGATCCTAGTGGGGAACATGAACTTCGGCATGCCTCTCTTCGAAGGAGTTAAGAAATTTTTGAAGAACTTCAATGCGAAGAGATTTCTTTTGTTTGTGCCGACGAAGTTGCCACCGCACTGCCACTTCTTGAGCAGCAGCATGGCCACAGAGGGGGAAGGCGGGAAGGATGATGACGATGAAGAAGCGCTGAAGCCAGCAACGTGGCAACGAGACTATGGAGAAGCCCTGGCGGTCGACTCACTTGGTCGTGGCTGGCAGACATGGCAGAGATGAGGTAGAGGAGAGAAGTGAAGAGAAATACGTTCCGCCCGATTTTGAGGGGACGAAAAACAACCCAAAAAATGATCCACGGATGGATTTACGAATCCATCCCTTCATTATTTGATAATGAGTAAACAAAGGAAAAGAAATATAATCCATCTTTCCTAGTGAAGTAAACTATGGAAATTTTTCTTATTGAAAATTTTCCTTCACTTTCTATATCCGCCCTCCCAAGTAAACATGGCAGAAGGGAGGGACTTGTGATGGGGCTGGGTAGCCCGGGCCCGGCACGGAGATGAAGAAGTTAGGGACACGACATGACCTCTCCTCTCGGGCCCGAGACCCCCTTTCAGGGGCGCACTCGGGAAGGTCAATCCGAGGATCCCCCTCAGGAGCCCCCTCCCCCCCGGTAAGTTGGGCCCTGGAAAGTACTTCGGGAGATATTGCACCCAGAGACCCCCGAGCTTACCTCGGGAGGCGGAATCCTCGCAATATCCGACCTCGGATACCGACTAGAAAAAGTCCACGCACCCCCCTCCCAAAAAGTCGCAACGAGGGAAAGAATGGTAACGGCGCCGACGGTTTCAAGGGATATCCCTTCATCATCGAAAGCAGGGGGCATGACTCAAATATCGGAGTCATGGCATTGATAAAGGGAGCACGACTAGTCTGTCGACATCGGTATAAAAGTTAGTTCAACTCCTCCGGTAAGGAGATTACGATTTCCTATCTTTATATACTATCTTTCTTTCTCACCACAATTCGGACAACCTACTAACTTGAGCGTCGGAGTGGACTCCGCCGAACCCCTACCGGCATGTCCCCCTAACGCTTGTGTTACTTTCGCAGGACCCCCAAGTTACTCATTGACATAGTAATCTCTACAGGAGCTGAGCCTCGGTGATTGACCATCACCGATGATTCCTTCCAGAACAATGAGAAATAAATATTAATATCAAAAGTCAAAACTAGTGTTTTTTTTTCTTCTTTTATACGCTAAGATGTTTAAGCGCTTACTTACCCTATTCAAGATTATTTTTATTTATGAAAATCGAATTCTAAATTATGACTGAACTAAAGGATAAACAAAGCAAAGCTAAATTTATTGAAATATTACAAAAAGGTAGAATAAAATAAATTGTATATCACCATCCGTATTTTTTATTTTTAGTATATATGTATATATATAATTTGAATAATAAATGGGAGAGTGAAAATCATAGTGAATGACGTGGCATCTTGTATACACGATCTCCGATGGGTTCACCGTGCCTCCCAGGGTATAGTATGATTCGGGGTGGCGGCCGAAGGCCGCCGATGGTGTCCAAGCGATAATCGGACGTGTACATGTAAAGTACCACATCATGTCACGTCATGCCACATCATTCACTATAATTTTTACTCTTCTATTTTCACTCTCCCTATCATTGCTCATGAAATTTTTATATATTCTATATATAAATATAATTTTAATTTTTTTTATATAGGAAGTTGTGGCTACGTTTTATAAATTTATTTTTTATGATTTGTTCTATAGAAAGATATTTAATTTTTCTAATATATTATTTTTTATTTATAGTTGCAAGTTACCACGACATAATAAATAGATCAGTTATTCAATATTTTGATAAAATAGGGAGAGAGACTCTCAACCACGTAAAAAATCGGTAGAAAGATTAGATATACAACATATATGAATAAAACATTATTAATTATTACCGTTAAGAAAAAAAATACACAGAGTATTATACTATATTCTTCACATACGTAGACATGTCGGTTATGGGCCCAATCTATTGAACCAAAGTCTAGTCGTACGTAAAGCGTAGGAATTTTAATTTATATGGGAGGAAGAGACGAAAAATATTTATACTGAGGGGACTATGTGTTATTCCACACGGGATGGACGAATAATTAATATATAAATATTATTATTATGAGATTTAAAAATCAAAATATGATAAAGTCAGTCTATTTATCTTTCCCATATATTAGAAGCTATAATATTCGTATTAGTAGTTTCCATGATATTTTTTCTGTGTTAATTCTGAGATAAATTAACAGGGATGCTAGATTGAATAAATTATTTTTTTTTATCATCACTCGTTTTTTTTTCAACTTCTATTCTTATACTTTTTCCTCTATTATATAAAAAATAAATAAAAGGAGAGGAGAAGGGGGCTCACTTAGCTTATTTTAGGTCTCCTGTCGTCGGATAATTTTCTTATTATTTTTTTGCATGCTTATCTTATCGTATAATATGAATTAAGCATTATTTTTGTTTAAAAACAATTCCAAAGTTTTGTATGATCACACTTTCAAGAATTCAAAATTTAAAGAAGATAGAGAGAATATATATATATATATATATTTTACGATTGTTAGTTTTCAATAACTCAATTTTTAACCCGGCCACCAACTCCTCTTACTATTAATTTAATCTATTAATTCTTCATCCAATAATTATTAATTTTATAATATAAATATTAATCGACCAACTCAAATATTGTCCTACTAACTTTATAACAAAGTCAACATTAGTGGTATGCATATTTATTAAATTTTATAGACAAAATTCAATTTTCTTTTAAATCGGACATATGATAAAATTCTAAGTGAGTTATTTTTATCCAATTTATAATATGTACTCGTATGATTCCAAACTTATTATATTAAATTTGAAATAAAAAATAGATTTAAATTATTATTATCATTTTTAAATTATAATAGCATCCACATCAAATTCTCTACCAATAGTTTAAAATTTAAGATAAAATAACTATTTTATTTAAATTTAGATATCTATTTTCATTATACAATACACCACTTTCTCTATAAGAATAATGATTGAGAGAGTGAAAATGAGAAAGTAAAAATTATAGTGAATAACGTGACACCTTACATGCACGATCTTCGAAAGGTTCACCGTACCCCCCAGGGTATAGTTTGATTCGGGGCGGCGGCCGAAGGCCGCCGATGGTGTCAATGCGATAATCGGACATGTACATGTAAAGTACCACGTCATGCCACGTCATGCCACATCATTCACTATAATTTTCACTCTCCCATTTTCACTCTCTCTATCATTGCTCTTCTCTATAATTTATTATATTTTAATTATTATTTCTTTATCCTCTATTTTTTATTATTATTTAGTTAAATCTATGAGAGAAATAAAAACATGGATGAGAATAAATATTTTAATATTTAGATAATGAACTTCGTTTATTAAATTTACAGAGTACTATTCATACATTTAAATTTAGGAAATGGAAATAATTGATACAGTAAGTTTTTTACGTAAAATATAAATTTTTTGATAAAATTTTTATTTAGAAAATCTCACGTAAATCTTCTAAATCTCAAAGTTTTTTTTGGGTCCAATTTATTTTTTTATTTTATAAGTTTTTCCTAAATCTTAGATGGGCGATACCTAAGACTGGTTTGTTCTTCACCTCTTCGGTCATATCGTTCCTTTACTTTTTCTTTTAGGGTAAAAGAGTAATAAGAAAAAAGGGCTTCGGAAATCAGAATTCATCTCATCATATTTTTCTTTGTATTGATCGTCAGCATTTCTATTCCGAAAAGGTGCAATTTTTCCGGCTCCTGATTTCTACTTCTCATCATTTGAATGTTTCAACTATTAATTTTGATGTATAATCATTTCTTTTTTACTTGTTCTGATGTCAAACGATAGTTGTTTGAAGTGATTCTGTTTGGGTGTGAATTATTAGTTCTAAATTAAATATTTCTTTAACGACACCCGCCACCTTTCGCTAGCTATGCGGGGGCTTGGGTATTAACTTAGGACTTGATTGCAAAGTTGTTGTAAGGATCTAGATCTCGAATTCGCCTTCATCCCACAGGTGGGGTATACGTGTTCATCCTAAAAAGCTTTTGTTTGAACTACTATGCTTCATTTATGAGAATATTTTAGGTGAATTTTGCAAACATGATGCTATGTCTCTTCTATTGTGGGGTTAGGTGTGACGAAACTTTCGCTTAGTTGTCAGCATAGTTACACAATGCATTATGTTTGGGATGCTCATCTAATATTTTGATTTGAATAATTATTGAATTATTTGTAAACAATATCTAAGTTCTAAAGCTCATATGTTTATTAATATACTTATGTGAAATAATAGAATAGCAATATATAATGAAAATCTGCACAAGTGGCATTATTATCATTCTTCCAGACATGCAAATGAGAAATTGCATCAAGCCTTAGTCTATGCTTGCTTCTATACGTGATATGTTTATCATGATCAATTGATTACATGTTTGTCAGATAATATCTTTATGTTCCTCTATAGAACTCAGGTTTAACAAATCCCTTATTTAATATAAATTTCATCTTCATGGATCAGGTGGATGTGGTGCTTGTGTTGTTTTTCTTTCTAAATATGATCCAGTTAGTGGCCAAGTGAATGGATCCAGCGTTAGTTCATGCCTCACGTTACTTTGCAACATAAATTTATGCTCTGTTACCACCACTGAGGGGCTTGGAAATAGCAAGGATGGTTTCCATTCGATTCATCAGAGGTTCGCAGGATTCCATGCATCCCAGTGCGGCTTTTGTACTCCTGGAATGTGTATGTCACTCTTTTCTGCCCTCAGCATTGCAGACAATACAAATAGGCCTAAGCCTCCCAGAGGGTTCTCGAAGATCAGAAAATATGAGGCTGAGAAGGCTATTTCTGGCAATCTTTGTCGATGTACTGGATTTAGACCAATTGCAGATGTTTGCAAGAGCTTTGCAGCCGATGTTGATTTGGAGGATTTGGGTTTTAATATATTCTGGGAAAAGCCAGAAGATGCAAATGTGGAAAGATTACCTCCTTACATCAACACAAAGTCTGCACTTTTCCTGAATTCTTGAAGTGTGAGATAAATTCTTCCATGAATACCTTGAAGAGTTTCAAGGATAATGGCGCACTAGAATGCCAGTGGTATCAACCTGCTAGCTTTGAGGAGCTTTATGAACTTTTGAATTCTAGTGAATTCATTGAAAGTCATGTTAAAATGGTTGTGGGTAACACAATGTCTGGCGTTTACAAGGAAATTAACCTGTATGATAAGTATATTAGTCTCACAGGAATACCAGAACTCTCGATCATTGAAAGGAATAGCAAAGGGCTTACACTTGGAGCCGCTGTGACAATATCTAAAGCTATTAATGTGCTGAAAGAAAGTGATGGAAATGTACTGAATTCAGATGGAGAATTGGTCTTTGGTAAAATTGCTGAACATATGGATAAAGTGGCTACACCATTTGTTAGAAATATGGCTAGCTTGGGTGGGAATCTGATTATGGCGCAAAGGTTCCAGTTTCCTTCAGATATCGCTACAATACTCCTTGCTGCTGGATCAACTTTTGTCTTCAGATGGCTTCAGAAAGGCTATTTCTTTCACTTGAGGAGTTTTTGGAGGAACCTCCATATGATGATAGAACCATACTTATAAGCATACATATTCCTTGTTGGAGATCAGCAAGTAACTCATCATCTGGAACTAGAAAATACAATATTATGTTTGAAACATACAGAGCAGCTCCACGTCCGCTTGGGAATGCTGTGTCTTATCTAAATTCTGCTTTCTTGGCTCATGTTGCTTCTGATAAGTTCTCTAAAGATAATGTTTTACTGAAACTGCACATGGCTTTTGGTGCTTATGGCACTGAACATGCCATCAGAGCTAGGAAAGTTGAAAATTTTTTGGTTGGTAAAATTCTCAAGGTCTCTGTGCTAATTGAAGCCATTAAATTACTGAAGGAGATCATCATACCTAAAGAAGGCACTTCTTATCCAAGATACAGAACAAGTTTGGCTGTTGCTTTTCTATTCAAGTTTTTTCAACCACTAGCTAAAGACTTGGCTCAGGTTGAGAAGAATAATCTTCACATTCCGGATGTCATATTGTCTTCAAAGCAATTAGTTGAGTTTAGCACAGAATACTTTCCTGTTGGCAAACCTATCAAAAAAGTTGCAGCTGAAATTCAAGCTTCTGGTATGTGCTTTTGGGTTATTTCTTTTAATAATTACATCGATTGTATTTTATCGAAAATTAATATATATCATATGGAGGGAGGATGACCTACAATTCACTCGATAAGAGAGTGGAAGACTTGCAATCCGCCTAGTATGAAATATATCATATATGTCATATCTTTATTAAAGGGTAAATGGCCCGTAATTATGTTGGTAAAGAATGCATCTCATATAGGAGGTGAATGACCTACAATTCATTTAATACGAAATGCATCATCATTGAAGGCTTTGATTAAAGGTTGTCAATAAAGTTCAACATCTAATAGTAGCTTTTTCAGTCTGATTAGAGTGGCTTCTTGTTGGTTAAAATAATAGTTATGGTGTGTGGCTACATGCAATTTATTAGGCCATTGAACACATGCAATATATCAAGCCATTGATCTCTATGAACGGGTTTGGCTACATGAAAAATTATTAGTCCGTTGAACTCTACAAAAGGTTAATATCACTTAGTGCTGTCAGTTATGTGGAAAGAATAAGATCATATATTCGACACACACACCTTTGATTAAGTCATGTTTGAAGTTATAATGTTTATTTTTGTTGTATTTGTTTTTCCATGTAATGTGATATGGACTTGCTTCACTTCCTTTTTTTGGAAAAGTGTGTGCTAGTTCATTGATCACTTAGCTGCCCCACTTTGGCAAAAGTTATGTAACTATATTTGATTTTTAATTGTTTGGATTTACAAGAATTTGCAACCATTTCTTGCATTATTACCAATGAAATGTGGAGGCTTACAACAGGATCATTCTTCAGGTGCTAGATTTTTCTTCTTAAGACCATAGGTTTTTTATTTTTGTGTATGACCATTGTGTGCTATTAATAATCTTATGATCAAACTAGGTGAAGCACTATATGTTGATGACATTCCTTCTTCTAAAGATTGCCTCTATGGAGCATTCATTTATAGCACCCGGCCTTTTGCTCGTATAAAGGGAATTACATTCAACTCTACTCTGGTATCTAGTAAGATGGTTGCTTATATTAGCATCAATGATATCCCAGAAGGAGGCAAAAACATTGGATCTAGCTTTAGATTTGCAGACGAACCATTATTTGCGGATTCTTTGATTGAATATTCTGGTCAATGTCTTGGAATTGTGGTATACTTCCTTTGTTCCTCTCTCTCTCTCTCTCTCTCGTTTGCTTGCTATCTATTTTGGTAATGAATATTTAACATCTTGGAGGAGTTAGTCATGATTATTAAAATAAAATCATTTTGTGTACAGTTTTCTAGATTTGCAGTGATCATAATTCCCTTTGAAATCTGATTATTGGATTAGTTTAGGTTGCGGAAACACAGAGATATGCCAACATGGCTGCAAAACAAGCAATTATTCAATATTCCACTGAAGGCCTGGAACCTCCGATTCTCTCTGTTGAAGATGCTGTCAAAAGGTCAAGTTTCTTTGATATTCCTCCATCTCTGTATCCTACAACAGTTGGAGATCTGGCTAGAGGAATGGAAGAAGCTGATCACAAAATTCTCTCAGCTGAGGTGTGAGCACTCTTTATTGATTTTATCAAGATAAATGATAATCACTTTGTTATCTTAGCATCGTACTGTTTTTTGGCTAATTGATTGTATTGTTCTCGGAGATAATAGTTTAGTCCTACATTATTATGTTAGGCTATTGTATATTTTTATAGTTCTAAATCTTTTTCCAGGTTACACTATACGGCCAAGACATGCCCTTTCGACAATCTATCGAGATGATACAAGGGTGTCAAAAATGATGATTGAGCTATTTCCATCTCCTGATATGATATAACAATGCTAAGGAGTTCGATATGAGTGATAAATAGCTTGATAGGATAATATGAAGCTTGTTACAACACAACTTTAATAGAAAAATAATAGGAACCAACAATATAATCATAGACATATAATTGTTTCCAAAATGTATGCACAATAAAAGTAGAAAAAATTGTAAGAAATTTAACACGGAAGAATTTTTTTTTATTCCAAAGTTGATTACTATAACCTATTATTAATTTAGAGAAATTATGGGTATCAACATCAAGGAGATGATTTTTCATTCTCGAATTATTTGCTTACATTTAAAACTTACATGAAGCTAAGTAATAGCAAATGAAAGTCATGAGATTGTATAAATCCATTTACACACTTTTGAAACGCTGCATTAAATCAAAATGTAGTGTGCATCATGAGATTGTAGAAATGCATCTACAGACTTTTAAAACATCACCTTCTTGTCACATTGAAAAATATTGATATGTTAATCTTTGATGGGTTTTTTTCCAAGTACACAGATGAGCATGGCACTAAATAGACCCAGTTTCATCTTGAAAGAGAGGATACATTTCTTGATCACCTTTACCTTGCCTGATTTTTCATTTGGGTTCAAGAGTTGAATGCTAGGACCATGATAAAAATTAGATAACAGATAAATACTAAATGGCCTTTGCTACATAGGATGGGTTGAAAATCTTCTTGCTTCATGTATGCATGATTTTTTTCCCCTTGAATGTTTGCAATCAAGTGAAGGCCCTTTGATTTACTATATGATTAATATTTACTGGTGTTATGAACTTGTTATCTAATGGCCAAGTAACTTTCTTTAGTGAATTGGTAGTTTATTATGTCATTGATATATGCAGGTTAAACTTGAATCTGAGCATTACTTCTATATGGAAACACAAACAGCCTTTGCCATACCAGATGAAGATAATTGTATAGTAGTTTATAGTTCTACTCAATACCCTGAGGGTACCCAGGGTGTTATTGCAAAATGCCTTGGAATACCACAACATAATGTTCGTGTGATTACAAGAAGAGTTGGAGGAGGCTTTGGTGGGAAATCCTTTCGATCAAATCCTGTAAGAATCAGAATGTAAAAATTTCTTTGAACTTTATTTCATAAGGATATCATTTGGTGATAGATGATCAAACAAAACAATTATCTATATTATTACTTTAAAAAAATAAAGAAGTGTATAATAACGTAGAATACAGATTATACAATCTTTGCATACATATAAACTAGCATCATTATAGGAGATCCCTAGAAAAAAATTAATGATAGGATATTGTTTCATGATGTTCTTAATGTTGATTTTGCTACCTCTGTATTTTTTAACCAGTTCCTTAGTTAATTTCTCTATTATTGAAACAAAGTAGAGTTATGTAATTCTTTCATGAAATAAAAAATATCGAAACCTTAAGAGCAAGGTCAAATCCATGGCATTATATGTTATCTCATAAAGAATTAGTTTATATTGTTTGGTAAATCATTTAAATTTTTTGTGAATTCTTCCCCTATTGCAGTTAGTTATGGCTTTTTCTTGTTAATAGATTAATTTATATTTTTAACTCATTGTATATCCAGTCAAAATGTCTCAAAATCTCAAAATTGTTCAATCATATCATTTTGCTACATTTTGGCAAAATAATAATTAGTATGCATATCCTTTGGCTTTGGAGTGTTTATGATTTAGCTAATGAACCTAAGACTATGGTTTTCCCTGATGCTCACAGATTGCAACAGCATGTGCTCTCACAGCCTTTAAGTGCGTCGTCCAATAAAGATGCACCTTGATCGTAGCACGGATATGGTAATGGTAGGAGGAGGCATCCAATGAAAATAACCTATTCCGTCGGTTTTAAATCCGATGGAAAGATTACGGCCTTGTACTTGAATTTTTGGTAGATGCAGGCATATCAGAGGATTATAGTCCACTTATTTCACATGCCATTATAAGTTGTCTAAAAAGTACAACTGGGGTGCTCTGCTTTTGATATTAAACTATGCAAGACGAATCTTACAAGTAAATCATCGATGCGAGCACCAGGGCAGGTACAGGGATCTTACATTGCCGAAGCTATTATTGAGCGTGTAGCATCTTTCCTGTCCTTGGATGTCGATGTTGTGAGAAAAAGAAATTTGCATACGTATGAAAGCCTTAAGTTGTTTTATGGAAGTAGCAGCGGAGAAGCTCCGGAATATACTTTACCTGCTATAGTTGATGAGTTGTTTACATCTGCAAGCTACTTCAATCGTCTTGAAATGGTATTGCATTTCAATAGTTGCAACAAATGGAAAAAACGAGGGATTTCCTGGGTACCAATTGTATATGAAGTGGAACCAACGCCAACGCCAGGGAAAGTATCCATTCTAAATGATGGTTCAATTGTTGTCGAAGTCGGAGGAATTGAACTAGGCCAGGGACTGTGGACAAAGGTGAAGCAAATGGCTGCATTTGGTCTCGAACAGCTATGGAATGAAGAGAAAAAAGATCTTTTGGATAGGGTTAGAATCATTCAAGCAGATACTCTGAGTTTGGTTCAGGGAGGTTTAACTGCTGGAAGCACCAAATCTGAATCAAGCTGCGAAGCAGTTCGTCTGGCATGCTCTATTCTAGTCAGCAGATTAAAGCCTCTTAAGCAAAGTTTAGAAGAACAAATGGGATCAATTTCATGGGAAACCCTAATTACCCAGGTGTGTAATTACATCATTAAGCAAATGTACTACTGTTTATTTATTTGCAGGAACCTAAGCTTATTTCTGTAGTCTGTATGTGTTGACTAGCTTATGCAAGTGAAGGACATGATAGCTTATGCATTCACGTTTAGGGATTTCCTCGACATTCCTATATTTTGGAAATCAAAGCAATTACTTTCTTTCATCCATTATGAACTAGTTACCTTGTAATATACAGGCAAATTTGCAATATGTGAACTTGTCAGCGAGTACATTTTGGGTTGCTGACGATACTTCATCATATCTAAATTATGGGGCTGCTATAAGCGAGGTAACCTCCTTTAATTTGTAGATCATCCATATGATTGACTTGTAATCTCATTGCTTGTCTGTTTTCTTGATTTTGGAATCGTGTGCATTCTAGGTAGAAATTGATGTTCTCACTGGAGCTACTACGATATTGAGAGCAGACCTTACATATGACTGTGGACAGAGCTTGAGTCCTGCTGTGGATCTAGGACAGGTTTTTTTTTTTTTGGTCATCTGTCCTATTGATTTTAGGATCCTAAATGACAATCAGGCGAATGTTCATACTTATCACTGAGTGTTTCTACAGATTGAAGGGTCTTTTGTTCAAGGAATTGGATTTTTTGTGTATGAGAAACTGGAGGAAAACTCGGATGGGTTAGTGACTTCTGATGGTACTTGGACATACAAGATCCCTTCTATCGACACCATCCCGAAGCATTTTAATATTAGAGTAATGAACAGTGGGCATCACAAGGACCGAGTCCTCTCCTCGAAGGGTATGCACATGCTTCAGCCATTTTAGCTTTACTCGATATTCATCTAGAACATTAGAAATTGTTCAGAAGTTGATGCTAAAACAAAACAATTTCTGAAGCAACAAGATAAAACAAGATGTCTAACTACAAGATGCTTAGAATGTAATTGTACCGTTTCTCCTTGCTGCCAAGTAGCTGATAAGTTTCTTGCACGCAGCTTCTGGGGAGCCACCTTTGCTTCTAGCTGCTTCAGTTCATTCCGCGATACGCAAAGCGATACGAGCTGCTCGGGCCGATTTCTCCTCAACTGACCCTAACGATAGCTCTGTTTCATCATTCCAGTTTGATCCTCCTGCAACCATGACACTGGTAAAAGAGCTCTGTGGCCTAGACACTGTGGAGAAATACTTGGAAGCTTTGGTGCCTACTACTCATGGAGAAGTATAATGTAGTTTGTGTGCCAATAAATGAACGAATGCATATTTAAATAAGGAATGGTATGCGAGAGGAGATGATTTTCCTTGTACAGTTTATTTGGCATGTGATATTTAAGTAGGAAATGATATGTTAGTAATTCGTTGCTCGTCTTGTGCATGAAATAGATGAAATTATGGATGTTCAAATCCTTTTTAGCAGGTTCATTACCATTTTTTTCATAATTTAGTAGAAATCATTACTTTGAGAAAAAACGTACTGGACAGGAAAATTTTGAGAATTAATTTAAATTCTTATATTAGAATTTCGTGTAAAGAAAATAAAGCTTATATCATAGTAATGAGCTGATCGCTAAGGAATATATCGTATATTTATCTACAATAAAGCTTATTTTTTAAAATCTATATATATAAAAATAAAAAAAATTCTAAAAATAATAATTACCAAACTTTCAACCTAAATAACATTTCTATAAATAAAAAGCCTAATCCAATTAAAATAGATCAATCATTATGTTTTCATTTTAAAAGTTTAAATCTTTATTTTAAAAAATTAATTATTTTTTAAATCATAACTACTTAAAAAAATATAAACTTTTAATATTATCTTTTTAAAATTATAAAAGTATTTAAATTATTTTTAAAATTTTGATACAATATATTAATAACTTTGAATTATGTCTCTATTTTAAAAAACTAATTATTTTTTAAATTATAGCTATTTGATAAATTTTTGATATTATCTTTTAAAAATTAAAAAATATTTAAATTGTTTTTAAAATTTCGATACAATATATTAATAACTTTCAATTAAATCTTCATTTTAAAATGTTAATTGTTTTTTAAATTATAGCTATTTAAAATGTGATAAGATTTTGATATTATCTTTTCTTGAAATGTAAAGACATTTAAAGACATAATGGTTTAAATATAGCTAGAAATTGAATGATATTTATATATATTTCATTTGGTTTTAATATCAAATGTATAATTAATGAGCTCTCGATTTCTCCATCTATATATATATATATATATATATATAAAGAAAATAAAAATATTTGGATCCAAGCATTCAAAATAAATGTATCATTATCGGAACGAATAAAAAAAAACAAAGCGACTCAAAAAATCAATACTTATAAATAAAAATCATCCTAAAAGTAATGTTTCATGACATATTTTTATTTTTAATGTTAGATCTAGAAATTATTATCCAATTTTGAATGTCATTAATCATTATTTAATTTTTTTAATCATATTTTATATAGGGTATAATCCGTGCATCCACGGATGAAATACTAGTAGCTTTTATAATTAGAATAGTTATTCAAATATTTTGCCACAAACAAAAACTATCAAAGATATTTTTAAAAATTAGTAAGCATTTATCAGATTATTATTAGGGATGACAGATATATATTGGATATCTATCTCATACTTATGAAAAAAATCGAATATCTTTTATATTTTTCATTTAATTATCATCAATTAAAAAATATATTAGAATATCATACTAAAAAAATATAGATATATATATATATATATATATATATATGTAGTTAAACATTTAAATAGCCTGATATGATAGTCCTTGCGTATCTTTTTTTTGTGTTTCGTATCGGATATCCTCCATTGGTTAGGAGGAAATTGTCATCCTCACTCACTCCACAGTAATCTACCATTCTTTTTCGGCGTTCTCGCCAGCGGAATCCAATTTCTTTCCCCTTCCCCCTTCTCTTTAATTATCGTGTGTTTATTAGTCTGAGGTAGCTGGAGCAGGTGCGGATGGAGCGGAAGCTGGTGTTCGTCATCAACGGAGAGCGCTTCGAGCTCGCCAAGGTCCATCCCTCGACCACCTTGCTGGAGTTCTTGAGGACGCAGACTCCGTTCACAGGGGCCAAGCTTGGGTGCGGCGAGGGTGAGATTCTCCCATCCTCTGTCTCCTTTCACGATTGTAATTTTCAGTTGAACTGAAAAGTTAATTAGCGCCATAAAAGTTCGCACTTCGTTATGATTTTTGTAACCTCGTGGCATTAGGTGGGTGTGGAGCTTGCGTTGTTCTTCTCTCTACGTATGATCCAGTTAGCGATCGAGTCAAAGAATTCAGTGTCAGCTCGTGCTTGACGCTTCTCTGTAGCATCCATTTCTGCTCGGTTACCACCTCCGAGGGACTTGGGAACAGCAAGGATGGCTTTCATTCGATTCAGCAGAGGTTTGCAGGCTTCCATGCGTCCCAGTGCGGCTTCTGCACTCCTGGCATGTGCATGTCGCTCTTTGCGGCCCTCACCAACGCCGACAAGAGCAGTAGGCCTGAAGCTCCGGATGGGTTTTCAAAGATTAGAAAATCCGAAGCCGAGAAGGCTGTCGCAGGCAATCTTTGCCGATGCACGGGCTATCGACCCATTGCAGACGCTTGCAAGAGCTTTGCGGTCGATGTGGATTTAGAGGATTTGGGTCTGAACACATTCTGGAAGAAAGGGGTAGAAGACGCCGACATCAATAGACTGCCTCGTTACAGCAGAAGTGCAATCTCCACATTTCCTGATTTTTTGAAATCTGAGATCAAATCTTTACTGGGTAGTTTGGAGAATTCAAAGGAGTTCAGCTTTCCAGAGTGCCATTGGTATCGACCTTCTGGATTGAAGAACTCTATGCACTTTTGAATTCCAATGAATTCGATGAAAGCCGTGTGAAATTGGTCGTTGGTAACACAGGGTCTGGTGTTTACAAGGAAAAAGACCTGTATGATAAGTATATTGATCTCAAAGGGATACCAGAACTATCCATGATCGAGAGGGACGACAGTGGGATTGTGTTTGGAGCTGCTGTTCCAATTTCCAGAGCCATTGAAGAGCTGAATAAGGGAAAAGAAAGAATGTTCCAATCCAGAAAAAGTTTAATCTTTGCTAAGATTGCTGAACATATGGATAAGGTAGCTTCGCCATTTGTTAGAAATATGGCAAGCTTGGGTGGCAACCTTATTATGGCACAAAGAAATCAATTTGCTTCTGATGTTGCTACAATACTTCTTGCTACTGGATCTACTGTGTGTCTTCAGATGCCTTCGAAAAGGCTTACTCTTTCCCTGGAGGAATTTTTACAAGGACCTCCATGTGATGACAGAACCATACTTCTAAGCATACATATTCCTTGTAGGAGTTCCACAATGGAGTCATGTTCTGAAGCAAAACAGCACACTGTTTCTGCATCTACAAGTGAGTCCAGCATTCTGTTTGAGACATACCGAGCAGCTCCGCGCCCTCTCGGGAATGCTGTTTCTTATCTGAACTCAGCTTTCTTGGCTAATTTTAGCATCGATAAGAACTCTGGGGGTTCTGTTATACTTGATCTAAACTTGGCTTACGGTGCTTATGGTGGTGAACATGCTATCAGGGCAAGGGAAGTTGAGAGCTTTCTGATTGGTAAAGTTCTCACTGCCTCAGTTTTACTTGAAGCTACAAAAATACTTAGGAAAACGATTATACCAAAAGAAGACATTCCTCATTCAAACTATAGATCAAGTCTGGCAGTTGGCTTCCTGTTCAAATTTTTAGGACCATTGGCTAAAGAGTTGCATGTACCTGGGAAAAACTTGCATGCTGATACTTCTGGCGTTTTCGAACTTACGGACATCCTGATGGCAAAATCAATGGAAATGCTGATACATTAGTTCATTGGGAATTGAACGGTGCACTAACCAGTAGCCTTGATGATATCTTATCTTCAAAGCAGTCAATTCAATTTAGCAAGGACTACTATCCTGTTGGCGAGCCTATCAAGAAAGCTGGAGTTGAAATTCAAGCCTCTGGTATATTCATGTAACTGTTTGCTTTATCAATATACTGTATATTTAGTAGGTTTGGGGTTTGATTCTTTCTTCCATTTTATCTTCTATTTGTTAATTGTGGTATCTATATTAATTACTTCACATCTGTCAGAAGTATTAGATTACTAAGATCTGGATCTTGCATAGAGTTGAGTGGAGGGGGAAGATCCATGTAGCCAGCCACAAATAGTTGCGACTATCATGGCTTGATGATGAAAATTATTGTCATTTGAAAACAATCACCGTCTTGGTCTGTCTTCTAAGAGGCTATCAGCAATTAGTGTCTGTAGATGTTTCTCTCTATTTATTGATTATTTGTTTTTACAGTTAAGAAGCATGCACAATCTAAGCATAGATCATCATATCTTGGTTCTGAAGATCACCAATTAAATGTTTATCATTCCATTGTCTCATTCACTTGGGCTATGTAATCAGGTGAAGCAAGATATGTGGATGATATTCCTTCTCCAAAAGATTGTCTGTATGGAGCATTTGTATACAGCACAAGGGCTTTGGCTTACATAAAAGGAGTCCAATTTAATTCTACGCCCACATCACAGAAAGTCATTGCATATATCAGTGTCGGGGATATTCCAAAAGGAGGCCTAAACATTGGACTTGATTGTCTGAATTTAACAGAAGTTTTATTTGCCAACTCTTTGACAGAGTGTGCTGGTCAGGCACTTGGCATTGTGGTACATTTCTACTCTTCTTGTGTGCAGATTTTTTTATCATATGTGGTTTTTCGATTGCGAAATTGTGCAAAATCTCTTTTCTTTGTAGGAGTTGTTTTGATTTTAAAATTGGGAGGTGTGTTTCTGTACCTGCCAATGAACTATTGCTAATAGTTAGCTGTTTATTAGATTGCAGAAACACAGAAACTTGCTAATATGGCAGCTAAACAAGCAAGAGTGAAGTATAGCACTGAGAACCTGGAACCTCCCATTTTATCAGTTGAAGATGCTGTTAAAAGATCTAGTCTTTTTGAAATTCCTCCCTTTTTTTATCCTCAGAAGGTCGGAGATTTCTCCAAAGGCATGGCAGAAGCTGATCAGAAGATTCATGCAGCTGAGGTAACTTTCATTTATTTTTATCTTGCTAATCTGAATCTGATCTCAATAGTGCAATGTTAATCAGAGGTCTTCCAAGGATACTCAGGCATTCATTAGAATCATTTGACTACCTACTGGATGTCTCACTGTCAACTATGGCAATCTCTCGAATCATGATAGAGTTTGTGGAAATTTAGTTGCATTAGGCATTTTTTTGGTAACAATATCTGGCAATAGGAAGCTAATGCAGAAGTGATGGAATGTAGTACACAATATGTTCGACGCAACAAAGCTCTCTTTCTACTTCCATAACTCACTCAAATGTGGCTATGGTTTGCAGGTGAAACTTAGTTCTCAGTATTACTTTTACATGGAAACACAATCAGTTCTTGCCATACCAGAGGAAGATAACTGTATTCTGGTCTACAGTTCAAGCCAGTGTCCTGAGCTTGCACAAAAGACGATTGCCAAATGCCTTGGCATACCATTTCACAACGTTCGTGTAATTACAAGAAGAGTTGGGGGAGGTTTTGGTGGGAAAGCTCTACGGTCAGTGCCGGTGAGCATCTGAATTCGCCAACACTTTTTGTGTGTTTTATTATACTCCATCAATCCTTCTCATGGCTAATGGCTACTCTCTTCAGGTTGCAACTGCATGTGCTCTTGCAGCATTCAAATTGCGGCGCCCTGTTAAGATGTATCTTGACCGCCAGACGGACATAGTGATGATGGGTGGCCGACATCCTATGAAGATAAACTACAATGTTGGTTTCAAGTCTGATGGAAAAATTACAGCCTTGCATGTTGAGATACTAATCAATGCCGGCATAACAAATGATGTTAGTCCAATCATTCCACTTAAAACTGTAACAGCACTAAAGAAATACAACTGGGGTGCTCTTTCTTTTGATATCAAGCTTTGCAAGACTAATGTCTCAACTAAATCAGTCATGCGAGGACCAGGGGAAGTACAGGGATCATATATCGCCGAAGCCATTATCCAAGATGTAGCATCCTTCCTCTGCAAGGATAGTCATTCTGTTAGAAAGAAAAATCTCCACACATACGACAGTCTCAAGCTATTTTATCCAGTCAGTGCCGGTGATGTGCCGGAATATACTCTACCTTCCATAGTTGATGATTTGACTTCATCTGCAAGATATTCTGAACGACTTGAAAAGGTACAGCATTTCAATGGCTTTAATAAATGGAGAAAACGAGGAATTTCCTGGGTGCCAGTTATATACCAAGTTATGCAACTGCCAAGACCAGGGAAAGTATCTATTCTTTATGATGGATCAATTGTCATTGAAGTTGGAGGGATTGAATTAGGTCAGGGGCTGTGGACAAAGGTTAAGCAAATGGCGGCATTTGCCCTTGGACAATTATGGGATGATGGAAACCAAAATCTTTTGGATAAAGTGAGGGTCGTTCAGGCAGATACACTGAGTTTGATTCAAGGAGGTGTAACTTCTGGGAGTACCACATCAGAATCAAGCTGCGCAGCAGTTCACGAGGCCTGCAAAATTCTAGCTGACAGACTGACGCCTGTTAAGGAAAATTTAGAAGCACAAATGGGTTCAGTTTCATGGGATAATCTGATTGTCCAGGTGAGTCATTTCAAACTAATGACTCGAAGCAAAATCAATTTTGTTGGACTGAACATTTTAGGTTATGGGCATCACTAGAGATACAACCTTGCATTAAGTTCAATGGTGGGATAAGATTCATGTTCTCAACCCTAATCCTTTAAACTTAGCCACAAGGAGAATAAGTTTGTTTGGAAATCCAATTGACCAAAGATTTAAAAGGTTGATTTGAAAGTTTCCAAACTAAAGATGTAGTTACAAAATACCATCTTATACTTTTAGTTCGATAGGTTTTTATTTACTTTCATCTTGTGGAGGAACCTACACTTTAAAGAAAAACAACTCTATCCTAAAACATAGATGTTCTCCAACCTTAAATCTTCTCTCAGTACTACTGTTTTGTTTTATCTTATTTCTTGTGGTTGAAACTCGAATATTTTCTTTGTGATTCGAATAGAATTGTTTAAACTGAAGAACTTGGAAGTTCATATGTTTCTTTTGTGGATTTTATGTTTCAAAATCTCATTATTCTTAGAATGAATTGCATCATGCTCATTCTTTCATCTTCATATCTTGTGATTTACCTCCTCTCCTTTATCTGCAGGCTACTATGCAATCTGTTAACCTGTCAGCACATGCTTACTGGGTTCCTGAAAAAACAACTAGTATGTATCTTAACTATGGAGCTTCCATGAGTGAGGTAACTTAATAATATACGCTGCCATATAATCCGCATCTTTTATCATTCTATAACACCATTATGTTCCTCTTGAATGCTTCTCTTGTCATCTTTACACTGAGGTTTGCTCACAGATTTTAAATACTTTGCACTTTAGGTGGAGATCGATGTTCTTACTGGAGCTACTACAATTGTGAGGACAGACCTCATTTATGATTGTGGGCAGAGTTTAAACCCTGCAGTGGATTTGGGACAGGTTTGGTTCAGTTCATCTCCTCGTTTTTAGAGTTTTCATTAGTTTCTGCAATCAGCATTCATTTGATGGTTCTCTGATAACATCCTCTGTGCAGATTGAAGGTGCCTTTGTTCAAGGGATCGGCTTCTTTATGTGCGAGAAGTATGTTGTAAATGGCGATGGACTAGCAGTTTCAGACGGTACTTGGACATACAAGATTCCGAGTCTTGACATCGTTCCGAAACAGTTCAATATCAAAGTGTTGAAAAGTGGATTTCATGAGAGGCGTATTCTCTCCTCAAAAGGTACTACTCATGCAGTTTTCACCAATTACAGAAGACTATCATGTTTGTTTATGCAAAATTTAGACTGTGATGTATTTCTATGCATGTAGAGGATACTGAAATGGTCACATAAAATCCATGCTAGATCTATCCATCCTACCTCAATCTTTTTGTCTCAACTTGCAATGCCTCCTTATGATTCTGAATTTGATTGATACTCAGATCTGTAGTTTCTTTCATGCAGCTTCTGGGGAGCCACCTTTACTTCTTGCTGCTTCAGTTCATTCTGCAATCAGCGAGGCGATAAAGGCTGCTCGACTGGAGTTCCCTGCCATTGACAAACCTGATGGATCCCCCTCATTCTTTAAGTTAGAGGTACCCGCAATCATGCCGGTGGTGAAAGAGCTTTGTGGACTTGACAACGTGGAGGAGTACTTGGAAAACATAGTGTCAAGCTTAACAATGTGAATTCTTATGTAGGCTTGGAAAAGAAGTTCCAGTGATCTCACAAGTCACAACATGGAAAGTATTTCGATATTGCAGGCCTACTCTTCAAGTGAAAGCTTTCACAACTTATGGATGCCAAAAACTTAGAATAGTCAATTGTCCTTGTAAGTTGACTTTTCTTGCTTGGATGTAGACATACGTTGACATTTCCCCCCTTCTTTCACTCTTTTTGTTCTTTTAATTTTCTAAAATGAATGATAATAATACTTAAAATTCTCAAACTAGCTAGCTAGAACATTATTAGAATGGAAATCAAAACATCCTCCAAAAATTCCAATCCCAAATTAAACCACAAAAGAAGATCATTTGATTTGAATATTTACATGCAAAATAAAACCGCGGGCAGATTCACAAACTAGTCGTAGGAAATTAATTAACGGGTGAATTAATTTAACAGAAAACTAGAAATCTCAATGTTGATGCTCCACCACTAATACCATCAATGGCCCTCTGCCGGTCCGACCGCCGGTTCACGGCGAGGACTCCTCGTGTAGCAACCAACCATGCGGCGTCGCCATCTGCTCATCCTTCCGCACCGCGTAGGTCGACGACGGACTCAAGTCGTGGAAGAAGAGCGTTTCGGAGGCGCTGCCGCGGGAAGAGATGACCGGCGTCTGCGCAACCGTCGGAGGCCTCCGGGTCAGCGCCCTCGCCGCTTTGACCTTCACTGGCACCACCTGGCGGCTGTCGCTGGCGGACGGGCCGTCGCCGGCGGCGGCTCTGGGGCCGGTGAGCCGCTGCACCAGGGCCATGAACTCGCTGGCCTCTACGTGGATGACCTCGGGCGAGACCACGTAGATGACTACCGGTGGCTTCCGTTTGCTGTTCTTGTGGATCTTGCGCGAGTCGTCGTCGAATGACGGCGAGCGGCAGCCGGCCGCGACCGCCCTCGGAGGAGGAGGCGTCATGGGCGGCGGTTCGAGATTTGACGAAGCCAATGATGGCAGTTGGATTGGCGCTTTATTACGATTAACTTCCAAAATTAAACAAGTTGACAGAAACATGGAGCGAAGTCAACGCGGGAGAGGGATTTCCATTGGCAACGCCCGCCATTTGAGGGCCGTCCGTCGGCCGTGGCATGATTCTTGATGAAGAAGCAACAGCTAACCGACACCAAATGCCGTTGAGAAGGACAGGGAGAGATTTAAAAATAGAGTTTGTTGGTGATCGAAGATGATTGGTGCTTTCTTGCACAAGTCAAATTGAATCGATTAATTTTTTTTTATGGAGGTCATTATTTTTAGATAATTAATTAATGAATTTAAAACGATTAAAATCTCATGGTAAAATAATAACAAAGTAAATAAAGCGAAATGAGTGCTCCTCGGAACGGGTCAAGTCGTAGCTGTAAAAAGCAACGGCCGGAAATGTTTCCTCGGCGATTACCTCGCTGTGGCCGCCACCTTCTCCGCGTTCTTCCGTTCCGAAAACGATTCCAGAGCTTGATCGAGATTTCATTAGAAAGAAAGAAAGGGAAAAAAAAAGGCCGAGCAGAGGCGCGCTGGTCGATGGGGCGCGACAAGATGCGGCGCAGCCCGTCGCCGCCTCTGCCGCCTTCGACGCCGCCTGTGGAAACGGAGGCAGTGCTCATGGAAGCCACGGAGCGCCGGACTGCGATTGCTAAGGGGCGTAATTCGAGGCCGCGGTGCGGCGAGGTGGCCGGGAGCGCGGCGGCGAACTGCGCCGCCGTGTGCTGCTGCGGACCCGCCGTGCTGCTGGACATCCTGCTGACTGCGTCGGTGCGGGTCCCGGCGGCGCTCTGCCGCCTGGTGAGGAAGGCGCGGGAGAAGCGGAAGGAGAAGGCCAGGAAGAGGATGGAGGCCAGGAAGCACAGCGCGGGGTCCGGCGAGGCCTTGTCGGAGGGCGCGGCGGCGATCGGGCCAGAGGGGCAACGGCGGGGACGACGCCGGCGGATGAGATCACAGCGGTGGAAAAGGAGATGTGGCCCCTGTTTCGCAACGCCGGATTCTGGCGGAGCCCGTCGCAGACACACGACGACCGGCACTGACAGTTACCGACGGTAACCATAACGATAACGGCCCCGCCGTAAGTTAATCTCAGAATTGGACGATACGCAATTATCGTTGAAAACATCTTTTATTAATCTCAATTAAGCAAAACTAATCCACTAGTTTCTTCATCTCTGCAAAATTTGTATTATTGCTTTTATTTGCATTATTATTACCCTTTATTTAAAAGGAACACTAATCATTCACATCTTTTTCTTTACAGATTATTGCAGGAACAGCTTAAAGGGAGACAGTGATCTGCACTATAATTACTCTTTGATTGATCAAATTGAATCGAGTTTCTACTCATAAGTTAACACAGCTAACAGATAATGAACATCTTTTTGATAAATATAAATATAAATATATATTAATTAAACATATCATTTATGCTGTTATTAATTGTGCGGTGTCGGATGTGATGTGACGTCAGACGCAACTCACCACCGTTCTGCTCCCTCCTCCCATCCTACTCCCGATCTTCCGCCAGGTGTCTCTGCAAAAATTTTTAACAATCTGCGCGGCCACTTTCTCACCGTTCGATCACGAATCCAACGGTTCGAAGTAGTCGATTTCGTGCTTCCGTTCGCATACACATTTAAAAATAACGTACTGTTTGTCGAGCCCCTCGAACCATTTATTGTTCACCTACCTTTTCGTTCTCTTACGTGGGGCCCGACGACGTTGAATTATTTTAACCAATGTCATCGCGGGTAATTGAGGGGGGTGTCGTTAAAAATGTGGGATCGGTATCAATTTTTCTTGGATGATAAAGTCAAGAGTGCAGTTTCGGAAAATGAGAGGAGTAAACTGGTAAAATTGTGGAGAGGTGAAGAAAGAGACAAGCAACCCCAAATCCATCCACTCTTCTTCGTTCCATCCACTCTTCTCCTTCCCCGCTTCTGCCCACCGAATCTCGTTGTTTGATCCGTCGATGAGCGGCGAACTCCCGATTTGGTCTTGAAACTGAGAAATTGGGAGAGGGGGTGATCGATCGATACCTTGCATTCGCAATTTGGTCGACGATCTGGATCCTAGGTTCTGGATGTTTGGTTAGAACCCTAAAGTGTTGGTCTTTGGGGCAGTGGCTTGCTGCTTGTGATGATGAGGGTTTTGTGCCGGATTTGGGAGCAAGGCCATGAGCGGAGGATGATTCCCTCGTCGCCATTTCTGGTCTCATTCTTTCTGTTGGTTTCGGTGCCGGTGCTCTTCGTTTTGGCCCCGCGGATTTTGCCGCCGAAGACGCTGCCGAGCATCCCGGACCGCGACGAGATAGATGACCTTGCGCTCTTCCGTCGCGCCACTCTCGCATCCGCTGATGGTGGCGGGAGCGGCGGGCTGCGACGACGCGCTGCCTCGCCGCCCAAGATCGCGTTCATGTTCCTCACGAACTCTGATCTCTCCTTCGCGCCTCTCTGGGAGCGATTCTTCCGCGGGCACGAGCGTCTGTTTAACGTGTACATCCACGCCGACCCTTCCGCCCGCCTTCTGCTCACGCCGACGCCCTCTTTCCGCGACCGATTCATCCCGGCCAAAGCGACGCAGCGAGGATCGCCGACGCTCATCTCTGCGGCGCGCCGCCTCCTGGCGGCCGCTCTGGTCGACGACCCAGCTAACGCCTTCTTCGCTCTCATCTCCCAGCATTGCATCCCTCTCCATTCCTTCCGCTTCACCTACCATGCCGTTCTCTCGGACACTGGTACTTTGAAGCCTGCCCACGCTGAAGGCGTGCTTCGTCGCCGACATCGGAGCTTTATCGAGATCCTTTCAGGTGAACCGGGGCTGTGGAACCGATACGTCGCTCGCGGAGATGACGTGATGCTCCCGGAAGTGTCGTTCGACCAGTTCCGTGTTGGCTCGCAGTTCTTTATCCTGGCAAGGCGGCACGCCTTGATGATCGTGCGCGACCGCCGGCTGTGGAAGAAGTTTAAGATGCCTTGTCTCAAATCAAGAGAAGATTCTTGTTACCCTGAGGAGCACTACTTCCCTACCCTTCTTGGTATGCAGGACCCCGAGGGATGCACTCGTTACACACTAACCAGAGTGAACTGGACAGACAGTGTCGGAGGTCACCCACACACCTACTTGCCGCCGGAGATATCCGGGGATCTAATTAAGTTGCTGAGGAAGTCAAATTCCACTTATTCGTACCTCTTTGCACGGAAATTCACGCCACACTGCCTTCATCCGCTGCTCAAAATCAGTGATAGTGTCATATTTCGAGATTGAGTGTTCTATTTTCAGTTGCAGCCAGTTGCCAAAGGTTTGGCGGAGAAGCAAATGTATGAGGTAAGGATATGTTCGCGAATCATCTTGATCAATATAGTGATGGGTTAGGTAAAAGAAATTATTTTTAATAAGGGATGCTGACTAGATTTGATAAATTGCTAAACCTCATATGACTTGGAGATGAAACTGTTGTATAATCTGCAATATTAGTTCGTATCAAACAAATACTTGAATATGACGCAGTCATTTTATATATATATTCTCTGTTTGTTTTGGCCATTTGTATGAAGATAATAACAAGCTATGTTGCTGAAAGTGAAGTTAGCTGCATTACTCCAGAGCACTTATGTTGACCTGAAACATTACTAAACAGGTTGACAGGGATTATGCAATGTATTTGATGAGTTTGACCCGCTTAGTCTTAGAGTACTTTTACTTCACTTTGCTGAGATGTCTGATTGAGTTAAAAATATTAGAGAAGTTTGACTTCATGGGAGTGATTTTTCATAATTATGAAACTATGATCATTCTACCTCCGATTATGGAAGTTGAAAGAAAAAGACCTTGATTGTTTTCTGCTATGCCTTTTTAGTTTCATTTTGTCTCCAATTGTGGCTCTGCCTTGGAAAGGGTTGGCTTGGCTTGGGTTAGCTGTTTTATTTTGATTGTTCTTGTTGTATGAACATTTTACTTGGTTTAGGGGTTTGAATCTAACTCTTTCTTTGTTTCATTATTGTATGCAGTGATTGATGAGAGTAAATGGCTAAAGCTGATCCATCTCTTCCTCTTCATTTGTAAACAACCATCTAGTCGCCTGGTAATATGGTGCTAGTTAGAGTTCAAGGAAGTCTTTTTTTAAGATGGCTTAAGTGAAGCATCTGAGTTGTTAGCATCCTTATCGTATCTGTGATAAAAATTAAAATACCCAGACCTTTGTATGTACACATTGCTCAATAAGAATTGTAAAGTTTCTCCACGTTTCTCCACCTTCATTTTGTTTGACTAATTTTTGTTTTAACTAATCTTATCTGTCAAGATGATATGCTTAGTTCCAGGATTATGCAAGAGGCTGAAAATGTGGCTTTCGACTCAGACTAAATTGATGGAGGAGCTCGGCATACCGATTAAGGTGTGATGGCTTCTTCCTTCATCTTATGAATTTGAGTTGGTTGCATCTTCCCTTATTATTTCCTCTTCACAAAACTCTAAAGGGTGAGAAACGAGAAGGGGACCCTCTTATTTTTATCTTTAGCAAACTCAAGTTAGCCTTTTGCCTCTTGTGATCACTTTGTGCATCTTTTCTCTTAACAAGTTGGTAAGCAAAGTGAAAAGACAATCCTGCATTTAACTTCTCTTTTTGTATCTTTGGTAAGGCCCAGTGTGCATTAACTGCTAGGATTTGCCCAATTGTTCAATCAAAGGAATGGGAGCAAATTGGAAGAAAATGAAAAACTGAGATCAATTAAGTTGGTTTGTTGATTCTCGGCCGACATTTTCGATTATTGATTGGATCTTGTTGACAGTTGAACTGGCTAATGCGATTCTTTTTCCTTCATTGAATTCAAGGTGGTTCTAAAGCACGCTTTTCTACCGGGCCAGAGGATGGAAAGATTGATCGGTGGGAACTTGTGCACTTTTCTGGTACCTCTCCTTTTCCCCTCCATTTTACTTTTCTTCTTTCCTGCTTATTCTTCTCCTCTGCATTAAGAAATGACAAGCGAAATAGAGTGGAACCTCTCTCCTTTTTGACTTGCAATGCGGACAGCTAGTGTTTCTTTTGCCGCCTTATGGTCGAACCCTTTCATTTATTCTAGCTGATATTCTTAGCTCTTTAATTGCTCAATATCGAATCCTGTATAGTAAACAATCTTTTAGATAGCATTGACATGTTGGGTACTTATAGATGAAAACATATGGTAAATTTCCCTAACGAAATCTCCATGTCATTTCTCTTGGTTTTGGGGGGAAGAATACGCATGGAAGGTTAGAATATATGGAGTTGCGACGCCATTGAAACTTTTCTTTTGTCTAGAGCATATATAAACTGTAGTTGTGACACAAATTCAGTTCATTAAAGCATTTCAAATGGTTACTTTGAAATGGTAACCTTGGGTGCAGGGTTGGTCCTCCAACCGTGGATCTCAGGAATCTCAAATTTGAGACTTAGTTACGATGAATTGTACGATATTTTTCTCCCGTGGATAGCAGTTATGAGACAGTGAATCTTCTAGATATAGATCATGAGCTTCTTTTGTAGGGGATTTTTTTTCGAATTGGTAGCGGATTTGAGAAAGTGGACCTTTTAGATAGACCATGAGTATTTTTTGATTTTTTAATAGTTGATAAATTAATTTTATGAGAATTGATCATTTTCAAAATTAATCGATTAAAAAAATTCATCAATTTTTTTTATCGAAATTAATCAGTTTAAAGAATTGTCAATTAAAAAAGAAAATGGTTATTTCGATGCTTTCAATTTGGTCTATTTTTTCTAATCAATTTGATATGTTTTATCCACTTGACTTAGTTTATTTATTTTTATTTTACAAATGATGATTTAGTAAACGGGTTATATTTAATAAAAGTGAAATGAAATTTTCACCTCCTATTATAAAATTGATGAAATATAATGATTTATTTATTAGATTGAGTTATTTCATTAAAGTTAGTCTAAATATTAAAATAATGCCGTATAATGAATAAATTAAGTTTATTAAGGAATAAATTAAGTTTATTCCATTCCATTTCACCCCATCAAATGCATGGGAATGTGTCCAATTCCCAAACTTGCTACCATACCAAGTCGATCAACTATAAAAAAATGTATTTTTTTTATAAAGTATTTCAAAAAGTATAAAGATTGTGTAAAAGTTAAATAGAAGTTCTTAATGCCTTTTTTTTCTTTGTGAAAGTATTTCTAGTCAAACAAATTGATCTGGAATAAAAAGTTCTTAATTTTTTATAGAATAAAAAGGTACATGGGCTTTCTTAAATAGTTGACAGACGTAGTATCATATTTGCTATTATATAAAAATTATTACGTAGTTGTTATTACATGTAAAAGTTATTTTGTAGTTATAATCTGTAACATTCAAATACAATACGATTTTATATGAAACGGCCTATCGGACAATACGTAATTATAAAAAAAAACATTCAGAGATTTTTTTTTATTAAAGGATGCACTAAAAAATATTTTATTCATCTTCTACCTGTTTCATCGCCAACTCTCTTTTTACATTTCCTAAGTATTCAAATTATTTTTTCATAGTTTTGATTTTTTTTAAAATAATATATTATGATTCGGATATAGATAATCTCAGCTTCTCTCATTTATATATCTCTTTCTATTTTACATAACTCGATTCATCACGAATCTTTTAATGTATTTTATTGTGATTATAAAATAGAGAGTTGAAAGCAGGAGTGTGTTCTAGAGGTGATTTCAAAAAGGTAATTTCAAAGAATTGTTGAGGAAGATTGGTGTTGAAGGGGAAATTTCAAGCAATAGTGTGTGTGGAAGAAGAAAGAAAAAAAAATAGTAATGTACGTATCATTTGACTACTTAATTTGTGTATACGGTGAAAAGAAATAATATAAGTGTTTTTGTAAAGCTTATTTTAGCTAGATCATGTTCTGCTCTAATATGGTATATATCAAACCTAGTTTTATATATGATCAATTCTTTCTACTAATTTTTAGTTTATAGAAGGATTCTAACAGTGTCATGCATTACATAATAGGGTTCTTAGAATTTTTTTAACCTTACGATAAATTCATGATGGAATGCGACCTCAGACCTGATATCATACCATATCAGGCCCGAGGAGGATCTGATATCATCCGATATCAGGCCTACCATGGGCCTGAAATATATTATATCAAGCCCGCAGTAGGCTTGATATCGAATGATATCAGGACCACGGTGGGCCTAATATCATCTTATATTAGGCCCGCGGTGGGCTTGATATCAGATAATATTAGGCCCTCGTTTGGTTTGATATTGGATCTATATCGATCGTTATTTGTTTTTTAAATTAATTATAAATTCAAAATTTTGTCAAATTTAATTGTAATTTATTTTTCAGGGATAATAATGTTGCTGACGAAATTCTCTTAGAGATATGGAATACACTTGATGATAATGCTGTCATATGGAATCGAGCAGAAATATCCAGTACTAATATTCCATTGTCTTCTAAGTATAGTGGTAATTGAATTACAAGACATTTAACATTTGATCTAAACGAAGAAGCAAATAATTTAGAAGATGAGAGCGTCTGAATTCTTCTACGAGACTTGTTGAATACTTTGAGCCAACCTGGAGTGAGAGGAAGATCATGAAATCTAAATTGCAGATGAATTACAACCCAATACATATGTACAAGAATTCCAAACTGATAATATGCAAATTGAGCAATATGAATTTCTCCGAGATTAGTACAGTGACTTAGAGGAGGAGTTCTCAATAACTGATGATCCTTATATTTTGAATTCTCGATTGCTAGTTGAGCCAATTGGAGAGGCAGAGGCAAGAAATGAGCATGAATTTTTTATGGGACAGATTTGTCCATCTAGACAAGAATTCAAAAATGCACTTATAAAATATGTCATGATTAAGCATATGAGATATAACCCAGTTGACATCCGAAAAAATAGAGTTAAAGCAGTGTGTTTCAACCAACCATATACATGGAGTAGTTGCTCGGGGGGAAGTAGAGTTCACTGTTACAAAATATATAAAGGAACACCAATGTGAAATAGTTAGGGAAAGTGTTGATCATCAAGTATGTTCTTCGTCGTTTGTTACGTCTTTTGTTGAAGAACAATTTCTTTATAATGAACAATACAAACCAAGTATGATTATATCGGATATAAAAGCTAGGTTTGGAGTGACCATATTATACAGAAAAGCATACATGGCCAGGGAGACAACGTTGAAAAATATCGTTGGAGATTATTGTTGAGACAATCTATGGTCCGTGTGACCATATGTTTTTATGTTTGAGCAAAGAGTTTAAATTAGATTTACTTTTTTATTTGATATGTGTATTTGGGTGTGTAAGTTCTGTAGGATACACATAGACTCAGCTCGACGGCTTCGGATTCGGTGAAGGATGGTGCATCCGAGGAACCGTGGACAAGATAACAACGATGAGCCGAGCGAAGCGCACTTCGAGACATACGGGAAGGATGACATGGAGACAACCCATGGGCTTGTATGCATCCGATGGACGAGAACCAAAGTGAAGAAGGCTTGAAGGCAACGGGTCAAGGCTGTGATGAAGGGCCAAATGAGTCGTGAGAGTTCGAGTGCGAGTAAAATGTACTCAGGAAGGGAAACCCTAGGTTTAGGATTTTACCAGTCGACTGGTATGGTATAATCGACTGGTTAAGGCCGACTGATCTTTCTCTGCAGTCGACTGATGTCGACTGAATTCGAATATTGGATGGTAACGTTCGAATTCGACAACTGTCAATCGACTGGTGTTGACACCAATCGACTAGTAACGGTTGGATTAACAAACGAGTTATATTTAAGAAAACTTGGTTTGGTTGAGCAAGGTTGACGAAATAAACTTGGTTAAAGTTTATTAGCAGTCTACTAGTGCTCAAGTGTTCTTGGTGAGGTTGTGGTGAGGTTTCTCCACCCATAAGGATCTACGTGAGCTAGTCGAAGATTTTCGGGGAATTATCTACCGACGGATCGGGATCGTACACCTTACAGACAGTCGTGAAGTACGAGCATCATCTTCGAACCACGTAAATCGACGTGTGTTTGCTGTTTGATTTTCTTTTGTTAGTTTAGTTTATTTTGTATTCCGTTGCACACTAATAATGTATAGGAAGAACCGCAATTAATGAGTAATTGACTATTCACCCCCCTCTAGCCGGGTCCTAAATCTCCAACAAATGATGTCAAAGCAAGGTCACTCGCCTACGGACTAATCGTCGAGAGAGCAAAGTGCTGAAAAAAATGGAATTTGAAGAAAAATTGGGAGACAGCATCACTATTCCACCTCCATACGATCGCGACAATTTTGATTATTAGAAGATGTGGGTGAAGACGTTGTTTGATATGAATTGGAAGATGATGATAGCCATCGAAGAATCATTCGAAGTCTCAAGAGACAAGTATGGGAAGAAGTTTCGACCAAGATATTGGATCAAAGAACAACAATTATAATCAAAAGCAAATAATAAGATAATATCAATTTTAATTAATGTGTGGCTTAATGATATGATGAGTTGTGTAGGTGAGTACAAGTGTGCTCATGAGCTATGGAGCAAAGTGATTGCACTTTATGAAAATCTTACACAAGCACAAGAAGTGGAGGAGCCTAAAGAGAAAGGCTCATTAGTTCAAGAGGAGGAGAATGACTCATTGGTTCAAAAGGAGGAGAAGAACCAATCGGATGAAGAGATGAGCTCAACATCCAAGGAGGAGAAAGAAGATCAAGTCAACCTACCTAGCACCTCCACCAAAATAAAGCCGAATGATCATATTATATGCTTTGGGTGCAATAAGAAGGGACACTATAAGAGTTGGTGTCCATTGGATAAGAAGGAGTTATCCCCTAAACCCAAGTCAATTCCTTTGAATTTTAACATAGGTTGTAGAAACGAAGAAGCCCAAAGGAAAGGAATGCACATTCGATGCTTCACATGTGATGAGTGGAGCCACTACCACACCAAATGCTAAAGGAAGGGAGAATTCAAGAAGTTGGAGCATTTGAGAAAATGGGAGAAAAAGGAGAGAATGAAGAGCTCATGTCAAGAGGGAGTTATAAGGGTAAGAGAGGTACACCCTAACTTTAAATGTAAATCAAATTCAAATTCTCCCATGCATGCTAGAAATAATTGTCATTATTTATCCATGCATAATTATGATTTCAAATATCATGAAAATAGTAAGGTTAATAACGCATATCAAAATCCTAGAAAATCATTTCATGATAAACCCATGCATACTAAACCTAAGGACTAATGAATAAATTCTAAAAAGGGAAGACACATGCCTAGAATGGGTAGGTCTAGGAATGTTCAAGCCGGACATGTTGATTCTAGGGTTAGAACCCTAGAAAGACAAAATCAAGCTTTGAAGGCAAAGCTTGATAAATTAGAGAAAACCTAGATAGATTCACTATTAGATCTTTAGGGTTGGGTATGGTGTTGGGTAGTCAAAAATCCAAAAATGATAGATTAAGTTTGGGATACCGATCTAGGCCCTCCAATGTCAAAGAAAAAAATTATATTCTAGGGTGGCAAATGATAATGGCAAGAGAGAGTCATCCAAAATCAATAAAAAGAAATATGTTAGGATAGCATATAACTATGACAAGGATGGGAAGT
The DNA here is from genome assembly GCA_024364735.1 of Boesenbergia rotunda. Lineage (NCBI taxonomy): Eukaryota > Viridiplantae > Streptophyta > Magnoliopsida > Zingiberales > Zingiberaceae > Boesenbergia > Boesenbergia rotunda. The sequence goes on from JAGFNQ010001566.1 coordinate 130,029, forward strand.
CTAAAAATGGCAAGAGAAAGTCATTTAAAGGCAAAAAGACATTAACCAAGGACAAGGTGTCCAAGGTTAAGGACAAGAAGAACTTAACCAAGGGCAGGTGTCCAAAGTTAAAAAGGTAAGATTTGTAGGCCAAGAGTCATCGGAGGTACACCGGTGTGACCTAGTAATTGTAGATAAGTCACCTAGGGAGGTGGCTATGACTAGGAGCTCTAAGTGGTGCTCAAAAAGCTAATTTGGGACCCATGATCAATGAATCTCAAGAGGATATCTTTTAGGAGTCTAGATGGGTCATGGAAGGTGCCACAGGTTTTGGAGACGGATTTGAGTCTCAATCCTTGGGTTTTGACACATATAATTTGAGTTTTATGCAAGAAATATGATATTAGAGTCATATTGCATGAAAATTTGAGTATTGATGTATAGATGTCATATAAATTAATTTTAGGGATGCATTGTGGTTTGGTATGACAGATACATCAAGAGAAAGTCAAAACTAGAACTTTAGGTCAAGGTTCAATTGGACCATTTAAATAGTTTTAGATTTTGTGTCAATTTTGGGTCTGAGATATGTACATTTTTAAATGTATTTTTTTCAAGTAGGCACGGCTACCACAAATCTCTTCACAAAATTTGAAATTTTTGAAGATTTATGATATTTCTTATGCATTTATGAAATTGGGTTCAAAAATGTTGAAAGATTGATATCAGGGTATCAGTCGACTGATGTAGAGGACCTGTCGACTGGTAACAGTGCTTTCTAGAGTGAGAAAGCTTCTCTAAGGTTTTTCGATAAGGATCAGTCGACTGGTAACTGTTTCAGTCGACTGATATATGTTGAAACTATTTTTCAACAATTCGACTAGCAGCGCTGAAAGGAAACTCACAGAAAGATCAGTCGACTGGTCTGGGCACCAGTCGACTGCTCTGTTCGAAATTCAGCCGTTAGGCTAGCCGTTAGTTGGACATTAGTCGACTGGTCATGGTGGCAGTCTACTGGTATCGAGGCTAAGCTATTTTGTTAACATCTCTCTCCTCTATTTAAAGAGGAACTTGAGACTTAAGAAGAGTTTGCGTTTTCATTGTGAAAGGTTCTTGCTCAAGTGCTCAAGCTTCCAAGTTCACTCTCTTCCTCCTAACCCTAGCTTTCATATTGTAAAGAGAAAGAGAAGATTGTGAGAGATTGTTCTTCACCGAGAAGGAGAAAGTTCTAGCCGGAGATTGTCGGGGATTGATCCACCGAAGGATCAAGGGTTCGTCCACCTTAAGGACATGTCATGGAGTAGGAGTAAGCTATCTCCGAATCATGTAAACGATAATGTGTTAGCATTATGTCTACTTCCTTAGTTTGTATTTTCGCTTGCGCTAACATTTGTAGGAAGAGATCGAATTCGGGTCACCAAGCTATTCACCCCCTTCTTTAGCCGGTCCATCAGTTCCATCAAGGGGGAGCCTTGTGATAGGTTCTTAAAAAAATCCTTGGTGAAAAATCCTAACTCATGGAAAGTTTAGGTGTTGAGGAACCTTGAGATAGAATTCCATGCATTGATTGTATTTGCAATTCATGTTGGCATATGTATTGGCGGTGTAAGTCCAAGGTGTAACCTTGACAATATAAGTTCAGTTTATTAGTATTTGTATTTACTATATGTTTTTCCTAACATAAACGTATTATCAAACATCAAAAAGTGAAAGATTGTTAAGGCAATCTATGGTTTGTGTGACAATGTATTTTGATGTTTGGGCAAAAGGTTTATGTTAGGTTTGTTCTTGTATTTAATATGTGTATTTGAGTGTGTAGGTTCTACAGGATACACATAGACTCAACTTGACGACTTCGGGTTCGATGAAGGATGGTGCCTCCGAAGGACTATGGACAAGGTAGCGAGGATAAGCCGAGGGAAGCGCATTTTGAGGCATACGTGAAGGATGACATATAGACGAGCCGCGGACTTGTATGAATTTGAGGGATGAGAACCATAGCGAAAGGCTTGAAGGCAATAGGTCAAGGCTGCGATGAAGGGTCAAGTGAGTCGTGAGAGTCTGAGTAGGAGTGAAATATACTCGGGAAGGGAAACCCTAGGTTTAGGGTTTTACCAATCGACTGGTATGAGATTAGTCGACTGGTCGACTGATCTTTCTGTGCAGTCGATTAGTGTTGACTGAATTCGATCGTTAGGATGATTCAACAGTTGTCAGTCGACTGGTGTTGGCACCAGTCGACTGGTAATGGCTGGATCAGCAAATGAGTTTTGTTTAAGAGAACTCGATTTGTTTGAGTAAAGTTTACGAAATTAGCTTAGTTAAAGCTTATTAGTAGTCTACTAATGTTCAAGTGTTCTTGATGAGGTTGTGGCGAGGCTTCTCCACCCACAAGGAGCTACGTTAACTAGCCAGAGATTTTTCGAGAATCATCCACTGACGGATCGAGATCGTTTACATTACGGATAGCCATGGAGTAGAAGCGTAATCTCTTAACCACGTAAATTGACGTGTATTTACGATGTGATTTCCTTTTGTTAGTTTAGTTTATTTTGTATTTCGTTGCGTACTAACAAAGTATAGGAAGAATCATAATTAGTGGGTGATCGACTATTCACCCCCTTTAGTCGGGTCCTAGATCCCCAATAATTATGTTGAAGCATATAGAGATCTTCCACAATATCTACATAAATTAAGAGCTAGCGATCATGAAACTTATGTGACACTACACAGGAATGGTAACAATGAGTTCCAGTGGTGTTTTTTGAGCTTTTGGTACTTGTCGAAAAGTGTCCAGATCTTATTTGCGTAAACTTATCGGAATTGATGTCACACATCTAAGAAGAAAGTATCCGAGTGTATTATGGATTGCTACAGTGATTGATGGTAATGACAATGTTCTTTCAGTTGCCTTTGGAATGTTGAAGTTGAATGTGGATCTGTATGAGAGTGATTTTTGGATCATACAAAGAGGTTCTTTGCTATCGATGTACAGTCAATGATCATAGTATTAGATAAACATCGTGGAATTTTATCAGCAGTTAGCAAAGTCTACCCAATCGCTCATCATGTTTTTTGTTACCACCACGTCTTGTGATATGCTAATGGATATTAAAAGTAGACCAACTTTAGCTTATTTTGGACAGCAGCATGAGCGAACACAATACTCCAATATGATCTCATAATATAGTCAATGCTTGAAAAACATCCAGATGTCCAAATGTGGCTTCAGAACAATGACCCTAAAAGGTGGGCTAATACACACTTTACTAAGAGAAGGTACAGAAAGCTAATCACTAATTGTGTGGAGAGTGTAAATGTTTTATTCAAGAATACACGTGAACTTCTCATAAACAGGTTAACTGATAATTCAAGAAGAAAGGTAGCTCAATGGTTCTTTAATCGTAGAGTGGAAATTTCAAAATGATATGTTACTTTGACACCTCATGCTACAAAAGAAATAGATTCAACGAGAGAGAAAACTAGAGCATATAAGGTTCACTCGTACTCTCAATCTGAAGTAAAGACATGGGGCGCTTCATACATTATTAATTTGGAAAAAAATAATATTGTAATTGTGGGGGGTTTCAAAATTCAAGACTCCCTTGCTTACATGCTATTGTCGTCATCATTCACTAAAACATGGATACACTCTTACATTGTGAGTATTATTTTTATTCACAAAATTGGAATGTCATTTACATGAATTATATTTACCCTTGTCGAAGCAAGAAATTTTGACATAGGGGTGTAAACAACATTATCGTTCTACGTTCCTGTAGCCTTGTGTAGCCCGGTAGGTGAAAGAAGACATGGATCGAGTCGAGACACAATGGGAAGGTAAAACCCAAATGCAGCCATTGCAAATAATTAGGTCATAATCGAAGGACTTAAAGAATGTCGTCATCCCCAGATTTTTGAGTTACTAGTATACGTATGTAGGAATATTCTGCTTGAAATATATATTTTGCAAGCATAAGGGGTGGATCTATATATTTTATATCGAGTACTGCGATTGTACTATAAAAAAATAGTTATGGTTAATGTTGTCACTTCTAAAAGTTTTTCAATAGTACGATATATTTTAGCTTCTTTAATTAAATGTAAGCTGAATATGATCATATATCAGTCCATAATAGATTAATTTTTTTGTCAAGAGATTAATATAAATTTGAGTTTAAATAAAGATATAAAAATAAATATAAAGAAAGAAATATAAAATATAAATAAATAAATAGAGTTTATATATTAAAAATATAAGAAATTAAAATAATAGAAATTAAAATAAATTATTATGAGTTTATAGTGTTGCAAGGACTTTAATTGTGTTATCCATTGTGTTCTACAATAGTATGATACATTTAAAGTTTAAATGAATATAAGCCGGATATAATTATACATGAGTCCCAACAAAAAAATTATTTTGTGAAAAAATTAAAAAATAATTAAAAGATTATCATATTAATAATTAATAAATGATAATAACAAATTTTAAAACTATAATTTTAAATTGGGAAAAATATAAGGTCACGTTGGGTCTGAAATTTCAGTGTATCAGACCCGTGTTGGGTCTCATATTCTTGGAATTCAGTGTTGGTGCAATCTTGGTTAGGTCAGTGTTGACCTAGTTTGACTAGGCTAGGTTGAACTTATGTCTACTAAGCTTGGTAAGCTTAATGTTGAATGTTTCGATGTTTGATAATGATGTTTGAATATCGCATGATGTTTGAATATCGCATGATGTTTGAATATTGTGTGAGTCAAGTGGGTCAAGGTTGGCTGGAGACTTGACTGGAAAAGACCTAGTGGGACTAGGTGAAGTCCAGGTGGATCGGGGAGATCGCACGCTGACATGGGAAAAGACCTAGTGGGACTAGGTGAAGTCCAGGTGGAACGAGGAGATCGCACGCTCGCATGGGAAAAGACCTAGTGGGACTAGATAAAGTCCAGGTGGATCGGGGAGATCGCACGTTGGCATGGGAAAAGACCTAGTGGGACTAGGTGAAGTCCAGGTGGATCGGGGAGATCGCACGCTGACAAGGTGGAAGTCTACCGAGAGACTAGACCTAACTCGAGGGTTAGACAAACCTGGTTGGGAATCAGGTTAAGTCCTAGTTGGGAGCTAGGCAGGAGAAATTCAGGTTGGTCAAAGGGTTGATCGGACACTTGGTGGAGAAGTCCTAACAGGTCACGATTGATCAAGGTTAGGCAAGGGACCCTTAGACTTGTGTACACAAGTTAGGGTTGAACTCAATCGATTGGGTAATCGATTTAGGTTTAGTTTCTCGCGAACAGAAGCCTCCTTGATCGATTGGGAGAAATAAGTTACGAGAATAGAATGTGGCTGGATCGATTGGGTAATCGATTCAGCCTTCTCTTAATCGATTGATCAATCGATTAGGAGGTCCGGTAATTGATTGGGTGATCAATTACTGTAGTATTGCGCGAGAGCACAGAGAGCTGCTGAATCGATTCAGCAATCGATTAAGGTTGTTCTTAATCGATTGTCTAATCGATTAAGCTTCAAAAAATAGTCGTTGAACGGCTAAGTCTGACATGGTAATCGATTGGGCAATCGTTTAGGGAACCCTAGGTGTCGGGTATATAGGGTTTTCATGCAAGTTTGAAGTGCAGCGCTCGCACGGTTCTTCTCCTCCTTTCTCGCCATTTCAAGAGAAGTCTTGGGGCATAGTGTTACTGCACTTCCAAGGTTCTAGAGGCGATCTCAAGCTTGAAGAAACAAGGAAAGCAAAGAGAGCTAATTTGTTGTAAATCTTGTAAGATTTTCTATTGTATTTGCTTCCTCTTGTTGTATCCTTCTTGTAAGCTTGTAAGAGGTTTCTCCACCTCAAGAAGGAGATCTTTCATAGTATATGAGAGAGTGAGGAGAGCGGATCCTTGGATTAGTCACCTCAAGGAGGTGGATACCAAGTAAATCCTTGAGCATTAGCATTACTTGAAGTCTTCCACGGCGATAAATCTTCTACAAGCAAATTGAAGCTAATAACCCCCCCTCTAGCTTTTTTACCGGTCCTAACAAGTGGTATCAGAGCGAAGTGCTCTTCCTTGGACTCATCGCCAAGAAAGCAAGAGCTAGAGGAAGAAGAAGATGTTTGAAGAAACCCTAAGTTCGAGAAGCTATCATCAAGAGGGTTAAATTCAAAAATGGAGTTTGGCTACGACACTCGAGCACCTCCACCATTCGACAAAGTAAATTTCGATCTTTGGAAGTTAAAGATTGAAAATTTCTTCATGATGGAGATAGAGCAATGGTTTGCTCTAATGGAGGGTTTTGAAGCTTCAACAAGCACCAGAGGAAAGCTCCTCAAGAAAAGCAAATAGAATGAGGAGCAAATCAAGAGATGCGAGACCAACGACAAAGTGACCAAGTTATTGGTCAATCTATTGCCAAGCACCATCTTGGACAAAATTAGATAATTTCAAGATGCCAAAGAGCTTTGGAGCAAATTAGTAAAGTTTCATGAAGATCCCTCCACTGTACCAAATCAAGACAAATCCAAAGAGAGAGATTCATCGGAGGAAAAAGATTTAGAAGTTGAGAGATGCTCTACATCTGAAGATGAAGTTCAAGAAGCCTCCACTTCAAGGATTGAGGGGGAGCAAAATTTTTCATTGACATCGGATCAAAGAAAAGCTTCAACTTCATCATCCGAGGTCAATAAAGAAGAAGAAGAATCGAGTGCCACCTCTACACCCCATGAAGGTATAACTATTTCAATTGGTAAAAATAAAGATCACATTATTTGTTTTGAGTGTAGGCAAAAAAGACACTATAAGAGTAAGTGTCCTAATTTGGTCAAGAAGAAGGTGCAAGTGACACCCAAGACCAAGAAGAAGCCAAAGGAGGTCGGCCCAGTGGTAAAGAAGGATAAGAAGCACATTGTGTGCTTCTCATGCAAACAAAAGGGACATTATCGGAATCAATGTCCAAAGGGGAAGGATCCGATCAAGGCAAAAAGGAGGAGATCAAATCAAGGGGGAGCCTCCAAGAACAAGACTAAGGTACCATTAAGTAGTGGTACTTATTTTCATCATGATAATATGCATGCTAGAAATAATTATTATCATTTTAATGCTATTTATCATGAAAATAGGAGGCATGAAAAACCTAAAGAAAACTATAGAGTCTTCCATGCTAGGACTACCACATCTAAGGATAAGGAACAAATTAGAACTTTCCATGGTGGACCTACCCAACACAAGACCAAGAAGAATAATTACCAAGGTTATATTAGAAAATCATGCCTTGATGAGGTAATGATGGAAAATCAAATTTTGATGTCAAAACTTGATAAATTGAAAAAATCCCTTACGAAAATAGAAAATCTATTTATGGGATCAAAAATTTAAAACCTAAATTTAGGAAATCAAGGACCCTCTAGGAGCAAGAAAAGTTTGGGGTACAAACCTAAAACCAAGAATGATGTTTCATCTTATCATAGAGTTCCATATAGATATGGAACTCAATCTAGGTCTAGGGGTCAAGTCAAGGCCATAAGGGAAGTCATCCCTAGAGTTAATCAAAACAAGACCAACATGACTAAGGCTTCGGAGAAGCCTAGAAAAATCATTAGGAAGGTATCAAGGGAAGTTATCCCTAATGAATACCTAGAACACCCAAGGAGCATCAATAGGTTTTGGATTCCTAAAAGTGTGTTCGACACACCCTAGATAGGCCTAAGGAGTGTCAACTCAAATTGTTGGTACTTTGGGGCATTTTCAAGGAGTTATGACCCTTGAAAACTGAAGGAGTCATTTGTTTACTCTATGAGGAGTAAAATTGTACCAAATAATATCTTTGAAAGATTGAACCAAATAAAGTAGACACAACTAGGTTAGAATCCAAAGATATGCCAAGTTGGGGAGTTTCGGCATTATCTTGAAAATTAGGGGCAAAATTAGGATTATCAATGGCTTAGCGATAAGTTATTGATACTTAGTAGGAAATCTAGGTATTTTCTTTTGTGCTACTATGTCTGTTTTGTATGCCCTATCACATGCCATGACATCATAATTCATCATTCATATTTTATTATAAAAATAGTACATGTCATGACATACTTGCATCATCTAGTTATAATATTTTTTAATTCTCATATGATGCATGTCATAGTCATTATCATGCATTAATTTAATTTTATTGAAATTAAGGACTTTGACATTAGTTGACATTCTAGGTGGATGATTAAAGTTTATAATGCCTAGGTAGAAATGCATGAACCCTTAGTTTAGGGAGAACATGACTTTCACATCTCACTAAGACCATAAGTTGATTTACGTGTATTTTGAGATACATTAGAAATAAATGAGATGTTAGGGTGATGAATGAAATTCAAGATGTTGATTAATGTGCATCCTATTGAGTTTTAAGTTCATCAAAACATGAATATAAATGAACTCCAATCATTAGGAAAGCTAATGTACAAGTCATGTACATTTAGCCTAAGGAACATGGTTGGAATTTTTTTTTAAATCTATTTCAAAATTATTCTGGAAAACCTTGGTGAAGACTATTTTTTGATAGATATCATCATTGATGAATTGGATACAAAATAGAGTGAAACATTAAAATATTTCAATGGTTTTCATTTTGTGTCAATCATTGAAAAAGGGAGGTATTTTCGTATAAAATTATTTTTCCATGATAGTATATGTCATAAATAATGTTTACATAAAATTTCGAGATGTTTCAAATTTTGTAGAATTATTTAGGAGTTTCTGAAATTCGAACTGAAATTGTTTTCAGAAATCAGAAACTCTCAATTGATCAGGTGATTGATTAGGACAACATCAATCGATTGGTCAATCGATTGTTATTCCTTTTCTGTGGGCACAGAAGCTCGCATAATCGATCCATTGATTGATTAAGGGAAGTCGTAATCGATCAGCTGATCGATTAAGACATAGCTTAATCGATTGGGACCCAACACCAATCGATTGGCACGACTAAAATTGTCTGTTTTCAGTCAGTTAACCCAATTTTGAGTAACCTAAGAATCTCTAGCCCCTTGAAATACTTTTATAAGTATATTTGGGTAAATTTCATTGTGAAATCAAAAAGGGAGTTTGTTTGGTGAAACTTATAGGATTAGAGAGAGGTTTTGATTCAAATTTTGAATCAAAAAATCTCATAACCTTGAGTTGAGATTTCCTAAAGTTTTAGGAACTCAAAAATCATTGTTGGTGTAATGATAGAGGGTTAGAGCATATTTTGAGGGGGAGGTCTTCCTTAAAAGCATGTGTTTGAATTTTTATTTTTGGGATAAGTGGAAGAATGAAGATTGGGAATCTTCATTATGATGAATGCTCACGATTGAGCATGGTTCAAATGGAAGGTATGAGACTTTCATTAGGCATGTCTTTCATTAGGTATGAGACTTTCATTTGACCATATAGACTCTTGGGAAGGGTTTTTGATGTGTGTCAAAGGGGGAGAAGATTGAAAGGCTAATAGGGATTAGTCTTTCTCAAACATATTGTCAAATATCAAAAAGGGGAAGATTGTTGGTGCAATCTTGGTTAGGTCAGGGTTGACCTAGTTTGACTAGGCTCGGGTGAGCTTATGTCTACTAATCTTGGCAAGCTTAAGATTGGATGTTTCGATGTTTGATAATGATGTTTGAATATTGTGTGAGTCAAGTGGGTCAAGGTTGACTGGAGATTTGATTGGAAAAAATCTAGTGGGACTAGGTGAAGTCCAGGTGGATCGGGGAGATCACACGCTGACATGGGAAAAGACCTAGTAAGACTAGGTGAAGTCCAGGTGGATCGGGGAGATCGCACGCTGACAAGGTGGAAGTCTACCGAGAGACTAGACCTAACTCGAGGGTTAGGCAAACCTGGTTGGGAATCAGGTTAAGTCCTAGTTGGGAGCTAGGCAGGAGAAATCCAGGTTGGTCAAAGGGTTGATCGGACACTTGGTAGAGAAGTCCTAATAGGTCATGGTTGACCAAGGTTAGGCAAGGGAACCTTAGACTTGTACACACAAGTTAGGGGTGGACTCAATCGATTAATCGATTTGGGTTTGATTTCTCGCGAACAGAAGCCTTCTTGATCGATTGGGAGAAATAAGTTGCGAGAACAGAATGTGGCTGGATCGATTGGGCAATCGATTCAGCCTTCTCTTAATCGATTGATCAATCGATTAGGAGGTTCAGTAATCGATTACCGTAGTATTGTACGAGAGAACAGAGAGGTGCTGAATCGATTCAGCAATCGATTAAGGTTGTTGTTAATCGATTGGCTAATCGATTAAGCTTCAAAAAATAATCGTTGAACGGCTAAGTCTGACGTGGTAATCGATTAGGGAACCCTAGATGTCGGGTATATAGGGTTTTCACGCATGTTTGAAGAGCAGCGCTTGCACGGTTCTTCTCCTCCTTCTTCGCCATTTTAAGAAAAGTCTTGGGGCATAGTGTTGCTGCACTTCCAAGGTTCTAGAGGCAATCTCAAGCTTGAAGAAAGCAAAGAAAGCTCATTTGTTGTAAATCTTGTATGATTTTCTATTGTATTTACTTCCTCTTGTTGTATCCTTCTCGTAACCTTGTAAGAGGTTTTTCCACCTCAAAAATGAGATCTTTCATAGTGTATGAGAGAGTGAGGAGAACAGATCCTTGGATTATTCACCTCAAGGAGATGAATACCAAGCAAATTCTTGAGCGTTAGCATTGTTTGAAGTCTTCCGCGGTGATAAATCTTCTACAAGCAAATTGGAGCTAATCACCTCCCCTCTCTAGCTCTCCTACCGGTACTAACATTCAGGCTCAACGTGGGTCTGAAATTCAAGAATATCAGGCCTTCTGATATCCAAAATCGGAATATATTTTTTAAAATTATAAATAAATATGTATAATATAAAAAATAGAGATAATGATAAAGGAAAAATATAAAAAGATAAAAAATATAAAGATATAAATAAAAATTATAAAATTATATAAATTATATATATATAAATGAATAGAGTTTATATATTAAAAATATAAGAAATTAAAATAATAAAAAATAAAATAAAATATAAATATGAAAAAAAATTAAGATAGACAATTAGATATAAATATAAGAAAATTAAGATAGAGTTGATAGTGTTGTAAAGACTCAAATTCTATTATTTACTGTGTATTTAGGAGTTGTTTTAGATGTTCTCCAATTGAGATAAAGATAAAGGAAATATATAAAGAAAATAAAGTCATAAACATAAAATATAGAAATATATAAAAATAAAAAATAAAGAAATTAAAATATAAGAAATTAGAGATATAAATAATATAATATAGAGATAAAGACAAAGAAAATAGATAAATAGATAAAGAAAATAAAGATATAAATATAAAATATAAAAAAATATAAAAATAAATATAAAGAAATAAATATAAATATAATTAAATTCATAAATAGAGTTTATAGATTAAAAATATAAGAAATAAAAATAATAAAAATTAAAATAAATTATTATGGGTTTATGGTGTTGCAAGGACTCGAATTATGCTATCCATTGTGTATCTGTTGGTTGAGCACCAGTCGACTGGGGTTGGAGTCAGTCGATTGATATCGGGGTTGAACTGTTTTGTTGATAACTCTCTCCTCTATTTAAGGGGAAGCTTTGAGGTTTGAGAAAGATTAGATGTTATGTTGAAATTCTTCTTGCTCAAGTGCTCAAAGCTTTCACACCTAAGCTCTTCCTCCTAACCCTAAGTCTCATATTGTAAAAGGGAAGAGAAACTTGTGAGAGATTGTTGTCCATCGAGGAGTAAACTTAGCTGGAGATTGTTGGGGACTAATCCACTAAAGGATTGAGGGTTCATCAACCACAAGGATACACTGTGGAGTAGGAGCAAGTAATCTCGGAACCATGTAACGGATAAGTGTTAGCATTGCCTTCATTGTTATAGTTTCATTTTCGCTAGCACAGCTAACTTTATAGGAAGAATCGCGAATTGAGGGTGACAAGCTATTCACCCCCCCTCTAGCTAGGTCATTCGATCCGTACAATTGGTATCAGAGCGCAAGATCGCCCTTCAACGGACTAACCGCTTAGAATAGCAAATTTCGTCAAAATGGCTGGCTCGCACATCCAATCACCCAAATTTGAAGGGGAATTCTCTTAGTGAAAGAAATGGATGGAGGTATTCTTCGATACTGATTTCGATATTATATTAATTATGAAAAATAGATTTGAAGTGCCTAAGGATCAAGACAATAATCCACTTGAAAAGATAAGATGGAGCAAGAAGAAAAAAATGATCATTTAGCAAATTCAAAAGTCTTACATCATCTTCTAAGTGTGCTTGCTTAACAAAAGATAACAAGGATTGGAAGCTACACAAGTACCAAGGATTTATAGGAAAAGCTAGTAGAACTTCATGAAGGCACATCGGAAGCAAAATTGGCAAAGAGAGATCTTCTCCGATCTCAACTCAACAACATCAAGCTTGAAAAAGAAGAAAAGGTATCTAGTTTACATTCTAGAATTAAGAAAATTTTAAATGGCCTAACAAGTGTAGGTGAATAACTCTCCAAACGAGATATCTTGAAGAAGACCATCAATGCTTTTCCAAAAATCACAATATGGAGTTCAATGTGGACTCATACTATATTTTAAAGGATCTAGAAGAAAACTCCCTAGATAAATTCTTCTTGACCATGGAGCTCTATAAAACTTGGACTGAAGGATTGGATGGAGAAGTCTATAGACCAAAAGGAGTAGCCCTTGTGGCAAAAAAGAGAAAGGGTAAGAAGAGGAAATCTGTTGGAGCAATCGGCCCCAAGATGGTCCGGAGTGACCATAGGTTTTGATGTTTGGGCAAAGGGTTTAAGTTAGGTTTTCCCTTGTGTACTTATATGTGTATGTTGAGTGTGCAGGTTGTACAGGTTACACATATGGACTTGACTGGACGGCCTCGGTACGGTGAAGGATGGCATGGAGGCAAGCTGAAGGCTTGCGTGCGCATCCGAGGGACCTTGGAGAGCAGGGACGATGAGCTGATGGGCGCGGACTTCGAGGCATGCGTGAAGGATGGCATGGAGGCAAGCTGGAGGCTTGCGTGCATCCGAGGGACGGGAGCCGAAGATGAAGAGGGCGCGAAAGCAACAGTCGAGGCTGCGGAGGAGGAGTCAGTCGAGTCGTGAGTGTCGAGTGCTGTGTGAATGTACTCGGGAAGGGATTCAGCTAGGGACCAGTCGACTGCCCTGGGGCAGTTGACTGGTAGGTGGCTGGTGAGCTGGCAAATTCGAACGTTGGGAGTGTCAACGGTCGAATTTGGCTGGCACCAGTCGACTGCCCTGGGGGCAGTCGACTGGTAGCGAGAAATCAGCCCCGAGTCTTATTTAAAGAGGACTTCGTGGTGGCTGAGTTTCTTGACGAAACTCACTTGGGAAAAGTGTGTTAGTAGTCTATTGTGTTCACAAAGCATCCAAAGTGTTGTGGCGAGGTTTCTCCACCCACAAGGAGCGACACGTGATAGCCGGAGGTTATCCGGGGAGTGATCCATCGACGGATTGTTGGATTAGTCACCCGGCCGGGGTGGATACCAACTAAAATGGGTTTGTTAGCATTGTTTTCTCTTGATTAGTTTATTTGTATTTGTATTTCTGCTGCGCTAACAATCTTGTAGAGAAAAACGACGATAAAGTGTTATTCACCCCCCTCTAGCACGCCTAGACGATCCTTCAGTTGGTATCAGAGCAAGGACTGCTCTTGATCGGACTAACCACCGAGGGAGCACACGCTAGAGGAGAAGAAACAATGGAAGATAAGTTGGGGGACAACATCTACACCCCACCGCCCTACGACAATGAGGATTTCGACTATTGGCGGGCGAGGATGAAGAATTGGCTTAGCATGGAGTAGGAGTGTATGGTTATGCTAGAAGATCCCTTCGAAGTTCCAAAGGACAAGCATGGAAAGAAGCTTCGTCCTAGATATTGGACTCAAGAGCAACAAGACTACTCTAGGGCAAACAAGAAGGTAATAGATGTATTAATTGATGTTTTGCCTAACAATGTTTTGAGTATTATAGGGAATTATAAAAATGCACATGAATTATGGACCAAGTTGGTGGAATTTCACAAGAACCCTACACAAACTCAAGTAGTAGATGAACCCGAGGAAGTGAGCTCAATAGCTCAAGAGGAGGAAGAAGTGTCCACATCCTCAAGTGAAGAAGAAAGTGAGAGGTCTTCCACCTCATCTAGAGAAGAGGAGGAGGTCACTGTTGGGAACGAGATGGCTAGAGAGGGGGGGGGTGAATATAGCCAAGCACTTCTTCTTTGAAGAATTATCAAGTTTCTGCACTTAAAGTTGTTAAAAGCACAGCGGAAGTATGGGAAAACAAAACTTGCAGAAACTAAAACCAAAACCTAACTAGCAAGATTAGCAAAATCGCTAACAAGGAGATTTTATAAGGTTCGGGGATAACTTGCCCCTACTCCTTGGCGTGCCCTTAAGGTGGGCGATCCCTTGATCGTCGGCAGATCAAGCCCCGGTGATCACCGGATAAATCAGCAACCTCCTTCTCGGTGGAGAAACCTCTCCACAGCGTTTCAATCAAATATAAGTGTTTAAGCTCAATGAAACTACAAGAAAGATCTTACTCAAACCCTTGACAAGGACAAGAACACAGCAAGCTTCCTTGAGCTCCACCCAGTGGCGATCTCACGCAAGAACCCTTCCCCGTGTCTTCCCACTGTCGGACTCCAAGCTTCTTGTTCCTTCCTTCAAGGCTCAAGTATGATGATTGCTTCTCAATAGCTTACTCAGAATGATTGAAGAACTCAAGAACGGCAAGCTTGATGTGTAGAACCCAAAACCAGGAACTCAATAGCACAAGATTTGATTCGATCAATCAATACTGAACACTACAACTCTCGTTCCTTTTGTTTCTCCGCTAAGCAACAGATGATCTCATCTCCAGCAGCCTCCAGCTGCCTCACTGCCAACGCGCCAGCTACACTGAACCCTAACTGAACTTCCTGAGCTCTCTCAGCCAAGCTTCAGTCAGCAGCTTCAGTCCTGCATCCAGCCGTTGCAACCTGTGTGGAGAAAGGGACAAACCTGATCCAAGGAAAGCTCTCTTTGACTTCTCCTTGAGTGTTTGAATCCTCCCCTGTCACCTGAAACTTACTCAGAGTATTAGAGCAGCAAATCAAGCAGCATATCAAATATCAGAGGAAAGTGGCAGCGAATCGGTTGTGTTCAGACGCGATCAGAGCGTCTGACAATGCAATTTGAATTAAAGTGATCGGTCACCGGACCGATCAGAGAGCCTCCTGATCGGTCACCGGACCGATCAGGCTGGTTCCAGACCGATCAGGCTTCGTCCTGATCGATCCCCAACGCTCAATTAGAAATCGCGATTTCTTTGAGATTCTCCTGGACCGATCACCAGACCGATCCCAGGTCGTGGATCGTTCACCGGACGGATCCACCCTTATATTGGGCGATTTCTGAGTTTCGCAGGCTAAGCCCTCTGATCGGTCACCGGACCGATCAGGCAGCCTCCTGATCGGTCACCAGACCGATCAGAACCTGACCAGACCGATCAGGCTCCGTCCTGATCGATCATAGAGAGGAACCTGCGACGCTTGATCGTTCTCCGGAACGATCTGTACAGTAAACCTGATCGGTCACTAGACCGATCAGGAGCAGTTCAGCAAGAGAACTCAACCTCACTGCTCGCTCCCTGATCGGTCACCAGACCGATCAGGAGCCAGTCAATGGGTGAAACGCATACTCCCTGATCGGTCACCAGATCGATCAGGAGCAACACAGTAGGTTCCCAACCTCACTGTGTGCTCCTTGATCGGTCGCCCGACCGATCAGTCATCGCTGGATCGGTCACCAGACCGATCTACGAAGGAGCAGCGTGCCAAAATCCCTTATCGATCACCAGACCGATCCAGGGACTCAAACTCAGCCCTCCAAGCTAAGTTTCCATCCACCTTAGCCCTCCAAGCTAAGGATTTTCCATCTAACTCTCCAAGTTGGGAATTTGCACCTAACCCTCCAAGTTAGGGCTTTTCACCTAGCCCTCCAAGCTAGGACTTTTCACCTAGCCCTCCAAGCTAGGACTTTTCACCCAACCCTTCCGAGTTAGAACATCATCCAACCTAGCCCTCCAAGCTAGGCACCTGACCCTCCAAGCCAGGACTTTTTCACCTAATTCTCCAGGATGGGAATTTGCACCTAACCCTCCAGGTTAGGACTTTTCACCTAGCCCTCCAAGCTAGGACTTTTCACCCAACCCTTCCGAATTAGGACTTTTCCAACACCTAGCCCTCCTAGCTAGGACTTTTCCAAACACCTAGCCTCCCAGACTAGGATTTTCAACACCTAACCCTCCAGGTTAGGATTTTCCATCACCTAGCCCTCCAGACTAGGATTTCCCATACCATGCCTGATCCCCGATCAGGACTTAATCATAATCATCATAATCAACCTAAACTAAAATCGATGTCAACACCAAAACAACAATCAGGGTCAGACTGCAACCTCAAGGATTGAGGGGGAGAAGAGACCCTCACCTACACATGATCAAGAGGAAGTCTCCACTTCATCCAAGGGTGAAGAGGAAGTCAACCAAGCCTCAACCTCCACCAAAGCAAGGACTAAAGACCACATTGTATGCTTTGGGTGCAATGAAAAGGGTCACTACAAGGATAAGTGCCCACTAGGTAAGAAAAAGGAGGTACACCCTAAACCCATTGTAAATTCCTTTAAAGCTAATGTGGGTTGTAGAATTGGTGAAGCTCAAGCTAAAAGGAAGAAGATTCGATGCTTCACATGTGGAGAACTAGGGCATTATCACACTAAATGCCCTAGAAAAGGTGAGCTAAAGAAGATGGAAAATCTAAGAAGATGGGAAAAAGAAGAAAGAAGGAAGAGAAGAAGCTCACAACAAGGAAGGAGTACAAGGGTAAGAGAGGTACCCTCTAACCCTAGTTTAAAAAGAAATACGATTTCAAGTTCTTCTTTACATTTCAAGAATCATGTTAATTACCCACTCATGCATGCTAAAACTCATGAGAATTGTTTATTTGTGCATAATCATAGATTTAAGTACAATGATAGGACTAAGGGTAACAAGGTAGATCATAACCCTGAGAAAAGCATGCATCATGATAGACCTAAGACTTGGGTACCTAAGGATCAAGGCATTGACCCCAAGAAGGGGAGACAAATGCCTAAGAAAATGGATAGGTCTAGGAATGTCCAAAATGGACATATGGAATCCAAGGTTAGAGGGCTAAAAAGGGAAAATCAAGCCTTAAGGGCAAGGCTTGATACTTTAGAGAAGACCTTAGAAAGATTCAAGATTAGATCTAAAGGTCTAGACATGGTGTTGGGTAGCATCAAACCCAACTATGATAGGTCGGGTTTGGGCTATCAATCCAAGACCTCCAAGGGCAATGGAAAGAAGTATGCTGGGAAAGCATATAATCTTAGTAAGGAGGGAAAGTCTAAGGATGGCAAGGGGATGTCATCCAAGGGTAAAAAGAGTGACCTAACCAAGGACAAGGTGTCCAAGGTTAAAAAGGTCAATTTTGTAGACCAAGAGTCACCGGTGGCACACCGGTGTAGCCTAGTGTGGATGGAGTCACCTAGGGAGGTGGCTAAGGCCAAGAGCTCAAGGGGGAGCTCTAGGAGCCTTTGGGGTCCATGGTAAATGGATCTCAAAAGTTTCTCCCTTAGGAAATTAGATGAAATATGCCAAAAAGGGTTGGAAGACTTAGGTAAGTCTTAATCCTAGATTTTGACACATTAAAAGGAGAATTTAGGGGGAAAAAAGATGAAAAAGGAGAGTTAATTGATAAAATTGAGGTTTAATGGTGGAACACCACATAATTCAATGATATAAATGAGTTGTGATCAAGGAGAAGAGGATGCATTGAAGAGAAGTGAGAATTAGCACTTTTAGGATGAGCTCATTTGATACTTTTTAGAAGAAGTAGGATTTCGTGCCAATCTTGGGATTTGGAGTGCATTTATTTGGAAACATATTTTTCCCAAGTAGATATTGGCTTCACAAATCTCCCCACAAAATTTCAGAATTTTTGGAGATTTGTAGAATTTTTAGGACATTTCTGAAAGTCGAACTGAAAACCTGAAAATCAGGTGGCAGTCGACTGCCCATTTGGACAGTCGACTGCCCTCAGCCCAGAAACTCTCTGGAATGTTTGGCAGTCGACTGCCCATTTGGGCAGTCGACTGGTACATGAGAGTAGGCATAAAAGGGGGAGTTTCGACAATGAGAAGTTACAAGATTGATTATGGGATATGATGTAGGATTAAAACTCTTGGTTATGTCTTCATAGTCCTTGAATAAAGTGTTATCCCATGATTTGATAAGAATTTATTGGATATCTTGAAAATCAAGGAAGTTTGATAAGTTTCCCTAGGTATCTAAGATTTAGAGGTCAAAAAGGGAAATTGAGAACAATTCCATGTGTCGAATAATGATGGGTAGATTTGACAAACACATGGAATTAGAAACGAATGTGAAAGTTGATACTTAATGCAAAAATCCTTAAGAAACTTAGATGTGTACCAAAAGTCAAGCACACTTGATATTTCCATGATATCATATTTTTCTAGGATAAGGTATATCCTAGCAAGTGTGCCTGCAAATTTTTTTTAAAGTTTTTAGAGTGTTGTTGAGTTCTTTTTGGCACTAAGGGAAAGATTGCTTGGGAGACAATCCTATAAGAGTGTCAAAGGGGGAAGAACTCGGATATTGGGTTGGGGATAACTCAACATGGTGTTATGGTGTTAAGTTGGATAGAACTTCACCATGGGAAAATGAAAAATTAGGAGAAGGCATGGGTTAAGGGGGAGGTTACCCTTTGGTTGCCTTAATTTTCATAAACAAATTTTTGGGTTTTGTGTCAAACTTTGGAATGACGATAGATACATGGGTATATGTATTTTTCCTAAGTAGGTATAGGTTCCACAAAATTGTCCACGAAGTCTTGAAATTTTTGAAAATTTGTGAAATTTCTGGCGCGTTTTTGAAATTCGGCCAGAAAGTCTGAAACTGAACATATCAGTCGACTGCCACTATTGGCAGTCGACTGCCCAGGGCTGGTGTGGGTATCCAGCAGCTGGTTTGGGTCCAAATGGTGAGAAACAAGTGTATGGGGGTCTAGTACACTGTGTTTAGGACCATAAGGGATTAAAAGAACCAATAATTGTGATATTATTGGGGTCTTTTTGATGTATGACAAAGGGGGAGAAGTTTGGGTTTAAGTTGGGAAACCAAACTTACCTTTGCTAGAAACCCTAGGTTTAGGGGGAGCTGAGAGTGAGGGGAGCATGATGTTGGATCGAGAAATGCGAGAGAGGGGGGGTGAATGTCGCAATTCGTTCGGATTTAAAAAGAGCGGGTGCGCAGCGGAAATAAAAGAGAACACAACAACGCAAACACAGCCGGTTTACTTGGTTCGGAGCCTGGGTCGACTCCTACTCCAAGGCCCACGGTCGTTGACCGTTTTCTGCTGGCAATTCTATAAGTTCGCAAAAGTTTACACACAAATAATAATAAAAATATTCTCGTAAACTTAAATACAACTCTTGTTACCGACGTCCGGTGAAGATTGAAGTTCTGGAGCAGCGGGACGTTGTCGGCTTGAGTTGGCAGCTTTCTGGAGCGTGTCGTGGAAGCAGAAGAGCGTAGAATTGTCGAAGGAATTGGTTGTTCAAGAATAGGGTCGAGGCCCTCTTTATATAGGGCAGGGGGCGCCCGACATGCTCGGGGCGCCCCCCACGTGGCTCTTGATCCGGCGAGCCCTCTGGTCAAGGCTGATCTCTTCATCTTCGGGATCAGCTTTGACCGGGGCGCTCGACGCGCGCGGGGCGCCCGGTTGACCGGTCAAAACGTCATCTTCAGGGCTTCGCGAGAGTGAGCTGCAGCAGCCTTCAGTGGCGTGGCACAGTGGGCGCCCGAGACACGCGGGGCGCCCGACATGCGGGGCGCCCGACACACGCGGGGCGCCCCCAATTGCGCTGCTGTCGGGGCGTTTACCTCTCTGCTGACTTTGGGTTGACTCTGGGGCGCCCGACACATCCGGGGCGCCCTGCTCAGCTACGGCCTCACTCCTTTGAGGCTCTCTGAGCTGCAGAAACACAGTCCTTCGGTCCTGCATCCAGGGTTAGTCCAAAACAGCAAATAATAAGTTAGTTAAAACAGCCTTAGCTGTCTTGGTTCTGACTTTGGATCTCCAAAATGGAGCCCTAGGTCGAACCGACGCCTAATGTTCCCTCAAGGGGAACGCGTCCTCACCTACTCCTCTCGGGAGAATTTACCTGGTGCCAACCGGATCCTCCAGTTGGACTTTTGCCCGGCAGCCCTTCGCCAGGTCTTGAGTTTCGCCCAGCAGCCCTTCGCCAAGACTTGGTTTTTGCCCAGCAGCCCTTCGCCAGGTCTTGAGTTTCGCCCAGCAGCCCTTCGCCAGGACTTGGTTTTCGCCCAGCAGCCCTTCGCCAGGACTTGGTTTTCGCCCAGCAACCCTTCGCCAGGACTTGGTTTCCTGACAGCCCATCGTCAGGTGCCTAGCAGCCCTTCGCTAGGACTTTATTTCCTAACAGCCCATCGTCAGGTGCCTAGCAGCCCTTCGCTAGGACTTTGTTTCCTGCACTCTCAAGCAGCATTGTTAGACAACAAACAACCCTTAACTTTGAATCCTTTGCCAATATCAAAACAAGGTTCGATCTGGTGCTTCCTGCACCAACAATCTCCCCCTTTTTGATTATGGCAACACAATTCAAAGTTAAGGAAAAAATTTCAACAGTTAAGAGCATAAGGTAAACAGTGAAGCATAACTGAAGCATAACTGTAGAGTATAAAAAAATTCTTTATTTTTCATACTCCCTCTAAAACCCTGAATACTTGTGTTATAAAATACTTAAAATACTTAACTTTGACCTTTCCTCCCCCTTTGACATATATCAAAAGCATACATGGGTTAGCAAGGTTTCTAATGGGGAGTTTTGAGTTCTACCAAAAATAAGTTTTTGACAAAATATTTTTCAAAAAGAGCAAAAGTATTTGTATCCATAGACACTTTTGAAAAGCAAGCTTAAACTTTGTAAAAAACCCTTTTTTTTTTCAGACAAATTTTGATTACTAAGGAAAATTTTATTTAGAAAGACATGCACTAAAAGTAACTTTGAACCACTTAGAAATGCTTAAAATTTTGAAAGCGCTTAAAAATAGCATTCCCTTTCTCTTCCCCCTTAATGTAAAACTCTTCTCCTTATGTTTTAGACCATTTTTAAGTCTAATAAAAATATTTTGAGAGAGGTTTTAAGGAGAGCGTTTGTGTATCAGAGTCTATGAGTTTTGAAAGCATAAAAATACTTAGTATAATTCTTGAAAGTATAGCAAAAAGTTTTAAATTGCACCAACAAAACTTTATTTGGAAAAGTATTGAAAAGATATTTTATATTTGTAGGCCAATCTTTTAGAAAATTCACGCACTTAGAACAATATTGCCTTGAAAAATATTTATACTTTTGAAAACATTATAGCAGTACTTTTTGACAGATATTATGTATTTTTGAAGATATAAGTGCTTTTGAATCTTCAAAAGTGCTTTTGAAATAAATATTATGCATTTTTGAAAAATCTAAGTACTTTTGAAATAAATTAAGATTTGAAACACATAAGTACTTTTTAACAGATATTATGTATTTTTGAAGATATAAGTGCTTTTGAATCTTCAAAAGTGCTTTTGAAATAAATATTATGCATTTTTGAAAAATCTAAGTACTTTTGAAATAAATTAAGATTTGAAACACATAAGTACTTTTTAGACTTTGAAAGATATAAGTAATTTTGAAAAGACTTAGACTTTGAAAAGTATAAGTAATTTTTGAAAAGAATTAGACTTTGAAAAGTATAAGTAATTTTTGAAAAGAATTATGCATTTTGAACACAAAAATCTTTTACTTGACTAGGTTTCTTTTCCAGTCCGACACAATCCTAGGAAACCTTGTTGACTACAAGGACATTTTCCTAAGTGTCCTGGAAAATTTTCTCCAACCCAAGTAAATATTATAAAATTAATTTCATAAGCCACAAGAATTTTGTAAAATAATAGTATTTTGACAGAAAAATTATTTAAGTTTTCAAAAGGATTTTAAACTTGCAGTGCATGAAAACATATAATTTTGAAAATGTTCAATAATTCTTTTAATTTCATCTCCCCCTAAACTTGACCCAGTCCTAGGAAGCTTGTTGACTACAAGCGATCTTCCTCTGAGTCTTAAGGTTTGATTTAAATTATAAGAATTGTCTAATAACCAAAGAAAAATTAATAAACACATTTCAGAAATTCTTCTTTTGACTCAAACTCCCCCTAAATTTGACACATCCCAGGAGTCCTTATGGATCATGAAGTGGACCTTCCTCTGTGTCTTTAGGGTTTATTAAAATCAAAAGAATAGTTTTGAATATCAGTACGGTAATATAATTTTAGGAAATTCAACTTGAAATGAAGATAATTTTCAAACATAAGCCCCTTTTTCGAAAAATATTTTGAAATGATAATGATTTTTGTAAAGCACAATTTTGAAAAATATAGTGATTATTTGAAGGCATAAAACTTCTTCTTTTAATTTGAACTTCCCTTAAATCTGACACAGTCCTGGGAGGCTTGTTGACCACAAGTTAATCCTCCTCTTAGTCTTAGGGTTTGTCAAAATTAAAGGAATAATTTTGATCATGCCTTTTGAGTATGATAATTTTTAAGGAGATAGGTTTTTGAAAATATATTTGGTATGATAACACAATTTTTGAAAACCATTTTGAAATGATAATAATTTTTCAAAGATATTTTGAAAGACAATTAAAAAGAATAAACCACTCCCCTTTACTATTTAACTCAATCTAATGTCCTAGGGGACTTCAGTGTTATCCATGTTTGACTATGTTAATCATGGTTTGACTATGTTGGAATTATCCTCTGAATTAAAACACAACATAAAAGAAATTTTAATTGAACTTAATTTTCCTGTCTCACCCAATCTAGGATTTTCAAACAGTTAACCTTAAAAGTTCTTTGTGAGACAGGTTTGAAAGTAAAAATTAATTTTGAAAAGGAATTTTCATTTATTTTGAAAAAAGTTATTTAATTTTGAAAACAGATTTGATAAAAAAAAGTTTAGAAAGCAGAAATTTTGAACACTGATTAAGTGATTTTTGAAACAGAATAAGTTTGAAAACTAGAAATTTTGAAAACAGATTAGAATCTATAATTATTTGAAATTTGTGTTAGATTCGAATTTGACAAAAGATAATTTGAATTTGAATTTCAGAAATTGGCTTCCAGGTCTTGGCGAGGCACTAGGCCTTCTTTGGCCGTAGCCTTATGGGATCATCCACCCTTTCCTTGACAAAGCCTTTTAATGAAATTTCATTTTCAAATTAAATTAGGTCATTTTCTGGTCTAACTAGCTTGGGTCTTGGATCGGTAGCTTCGGCTGGTTTCACCAGTCTAAAGAGACCAAGTAGACTTGATCTTATTAGAGTTGGTTTCCCCAACGTACTATCATCTCACCTCCTCCCAATACTATGTTTTCAAATTTCAAGTAATTGGTTAAGTCCTTAAGCTATCTAGTCCTATGAATAGCCAAAATAAAACTTCAGATAATGTCATAGTGAGGAGAAATTTCTGGATTTTCTAAGTTTGCAAAATTATTAATCAGTTTTTCTTGTATATCAATTTTAATTTTCAAAGTCTCATTTTCTTGTCTTAACATTTTGAATTTTGACTTTGCTAATATACATGATTTCATTAAGTTATCTAAGCATGCATCCATATCTAAATTTGACCAAGGGAGATTAATTAAACTATCAGTGTTCAAGGTAAAGAGTGGATTTGTATATAAATTATAGTTACCCATCTTGGTTGGTTGCCCTGGATCTTTGTAACTTTTATCTGTGCATTCATCTTTGTAATGCCCAAACTCCTGACACTTGAAGCATTGGATGCGACTGTTGTTCTTTCGTGCTTTTGGAGCTCGTTTCTTTGTTGCCGTCGGTGGTATCGTTTGAATCTTTCGAGTAGGACACTTAGTTTGGTAGTGTCCTCTCTCCCTGCATATGTAACAAATTATATGATTTTTAAAATTTAAATTTATAATTTTACCTTTTGATTCCTTATTGGGAATCTCCCCCTTAATTGTTGCTGTCTCGGATCTAGATTCATCTTCTGGTTCCGTGTCTGAATCGGACTCGGTTACTTGTTGAAGCTCCTTCTTTGGTAGTTGTTTAGGAGATTTCCCTGCAAAAGTTATACCTTCCTCGACCATTGCAGTATCAGCTTGATTATTTAATTCTAATTTAGAAAAGAATTTGAAATTGGTTACCATCTCAGTCAGTTCGTCGTCTGATTCTGCTGGTTCGATTTCGACTCTGGGTTCAGGTTCAGACTCTGACTCGGCTGTCTGTGCTTGGACCGAGAGTGCGAGATAACTTATCTGATCTTCTTCTTCATCTGAGATTTCTTGATGAAGATTGATCAATTTCTCCCAAATTTCTCTAGCACATCCAAATGAACCGACTAGCTTGAGTTGTTCGTTGGTTAGACCGCATTGAAGAATTGCAGTTGCTCTTGCATCAGTCTCAATTTGGTTGAGGGTTGGTTCATCCAGTTTGTCCCATACAATTGATAGTCCATCTTCTGTAGGGGGGTAGAACCCTGTTTGAATGATCATCCATATATCCATATGGGTCTTTAGATGGAACTCCATTTGACTTCTCCAAGAATTGAAGTTTTCACCGGAGAAGAGAGGTGGACGAACGCTGTTCCATTCTCGATTGGCCATTTAAAAACCCTTGCACACAACAGAATTAACCAAAATGTACCAAGACTTGGTCTTGGATTAGTAGTGCGGGAGAAGGAAAAAAAATGTCCAAAACAAATGTTGCACGAATTTCGAGGTGAATTAATAATAAAATAAAAAAAACAATTTATGACAAAATTTTAAAAATTGTTTGTTTTATCAATTCAGACTTATGGTGAAAATATGAAAATTCAAAATTGAAAAAGGCGAACGAGATTGAGTTGCGTTGACCCTTTTGAAAAATGCCGAAAAGCCATCCCTTTTGACCGAGCAGCATGCATGAACGTAAAAGAACGTTTACTGAAGTTAAAATAAACTTTAATTAAATTAAAGTTTACGTAAAAGAACGTTTACGTAAAAGAAAGTTTATTTAAATATTTTAATTAAATTGAAACTTTAAATAAAGTTTTAATATAATTAAAACTTTATTATTTTAATTGCAAGTCAAATGTTAACTTGATAAAAGTCAACTTAATTGACTTTTCGTCAAACCGTCGATTGGGTGATTTCCGGTCAACCGGAGTTAGGTTCACCCGAACCCGACTCTGGCCTTTCGCCCCTCGAACGTGCTTCCGCCAAGCTTCTCATCCCTCGGACGTCGTGCACGTCCTTCTTGGTCCACCGACGTACTCTTCCGCAACTTCCGCGTCCCTCAGATTGCACCGAGCCCGTCGGCTCACTTCCCTGCGCAATCCTTCTCGTCCGCTGCGTCTTACGCTCGACTTCCTCCGTACCTAAGTTCCTGCACACTTAGCAGAGGGATTAAAACCAACAGGATCTAACCTAACTTAGTTGATCACATCAAAACCAACCGGGGCACCAACAATCTCTCCCTTTTTGATGTGCATCAACCCAAGTTTAGTTAAGGATAAACAACAAACAAAAAATATTATAACAGTATTAAGCATAAAAAAAATTTTGCAATCATGTACATAACCTCCCCCTGAACATAAACTACTCTCCCCCTTTGATCACAGCAAAAATGGGACAAAAAATAGGGAAGGGAAAATATAAATTTCACTTAATTTTTTTTTATTATTAAATTCATACAAATATGAAAATTATTTAACAAAAATCCTAATAAATTCATGATAAGTATGCCAAGTACTCAAAAATATAAAATTAATTTTCTCTAGTAAACTCCGATCGAAATAATTTCTTAAAAACATTTAACAAATAATAAAGGACATAAAGAAACAAAATATTGGTTAGTTTTGTTTTTCATAAATACCAGAAAATTAATTCAATATTGATTTTGGGACCCAAAATAAATTTTCATCTACGGGGTTAATCAAAAACTTTGGAGGAATATAATTTCTAGAAATTTTTCTAAGCTGGCCCCTATGATTTTTAACATACCAATTCAGATTTTTAGGATAAAAATTCTTTTTAATTCTTAAACATGCAATATCATTTTCTAATTTCTCTACTAAATTCTTCAAATTTTCATTTTCTGTTTTCAGTTGGTCGGATAGAACAGATGAGCATACAGTGCCAAATCTTTCTTTTAACTCAGAGTTTTCTATCTCCAATTTATTCATTGACTTAAGCATAGATTTTATTACCAAGTAGATTCGAGCAGGTGGAAGTAGACATACCTCACTTACCGGGTCGGTTTCGAAGTTAGGATCTTCCTCTTCATTGCTGCTTTCTCCCGAGGTGCTTTCTTCATCTTCGTCTTCGTGGCTTGCCATCAATGCAAGCCCGACAAACTCTTCGGCTTCCGATTCATCTGACGAGGTCTCGTCCCAGGTGGCTTTTAGTGTCTTTTTCTTCTTTGGCTGGTTCTTGAGTTTAGGGCACTGATCTTTAAGGTGTCCCTCCTCATTGCAGTTGTAGCATCGAACCGTTCATTTTTTCTTTCTCTGCACCTTTTTTGAGCGGTTAGTATTAATGTATTTACATAATTTTCTTACCGCTAGTGCTGTTTCTTCATCATCCGCTGAAGATTCTTCGTCGAGTTGGATCTTCCTTGTTTTTAGCGCAATATTGTCAGCTTTCCTATTCTTTTCTACAAAGCGTGATTCGTGAATTTCCAAAGTAGAAAACAACTCTTCTAAAGTACTTATTTCTAGATTTTTTGAAATATAATATGCATCGATTACCGAGGTCCATTTCGGGGTTCTCGGAAACGCGTTTAGAGCGTATCTTTGAGCATCGCGGTTAGTTACCTTTTCTCCGAGATTTTCGACGCTTGTGATTAGTTCTTTTACCTTTGCATGTAATCTCGCAACAGATTCTCCGTCTTCCATCCGTAGATTGGTCAGTCGGCTTCGAAGAACATCTCGTCGCGCAAGTTTTGCTTCCGAGGTTCCTTCGTGCAATTCTAAGAACTTTTCCCAAAGTTCCTTCGCCGATTCGTACTTACCGATCCGGTTCACATCTTGGTCTGAGAGGACGGTCAGCAGATGAAATTCTGTCTTTCCGTTTGCTACAGCATTAACTTGTTCCTTCTTGTTCCAAGAGTCAGGATCCTTGATCTTTCCTTCATTGTCTTTGGGAGCTGCATAGCCATTTTTCATAATAATTAATAATTCATAATCTGTAGTAAAAAATACCTGCATCTTCCATTTCCATGCCGCGAACTCCCCCTCAAATTTAGGCGGGTATATTGCTGGTCCAACCATCTTAAAATTTGTTGCAGTTGGCGGTTAGTCCTTCTGCGGCGGCCTGACTCTGATACCACTTGTTGGATCGGGTTGGTCCGGCTAGAGGGGGTGAATAGACGGCTGGCTAATAAATAAAAGAAATGGAGGAACTCGTCTATAAAAAAAACTTGGTTGCAACTTGGTCGTTGCTTCCAAGACGGTTAAAGCAAAACAAAAACTCTCCTTGTGGCGGAGAAGCCTTACAACTGAAGCACACTAGACTTTAGAGAGAATTACAAAAAAAATGAATTGATTTGAATCTAAATCTCTAAGCCTATTTATAGGTTGAGTGATATGATCTTGATCGTTGATACAAGATTGAGTTGCATCTTGATCATAGATCTAAGATTATCTCAACCAGATTTTAAACTCTAATTAAAAAGAAATAAATGTCATTATCTCTTTAATTGCTGTTGCCGGAAAGCCATCCCTTTTGACCGAGCCGTTGCCGATTAATTGAGGCTTTAATTGCTGTTGCCGAAAAGCCATCCCTTTTGACCGAGCAGCATGCATGAACGTAAAAGAACGTTTACTGAAGTTAAAATAAACTTTAATTAAATTAAAGTTTACATAAAAGAACGTTTACGTAAAAGAAAGTTTATTTAAATACTTTAATTAAATTGAAATTTTAAATAAAGTTTTAATATAATTAAAACTTTATTATTTTAATTGCAAGTCAAATGTTGACTTGATAAAAGTCAACTTAGTTGACTTTTCGTCAAACCGTCGATTGGGTGATTTCCGACCAACCGGAGTTAGGTTCACCCGAACCTGACTCTGGCCTTTCGCCCCTCGAACGTGCTTCCGCCAAGCTTCTCGTCCCTCGGACGTCGCGCACGTCCTTCTTGGTCCATCGGCGTACTCTTCCGCAACTTCCGCGTCCCTCAGATTGCACCGAGCCCGTCGGCTCACTTCCCTGCGCAATCCTTCTCGTCCGCTGCGTCTTACGCTCGACTTCCTCCGTACCTAAGTTCCTGCACACTTAGCAGAGGGATTAAAATCAACAGGACCTAACCTAACTTAGTTGATCACATCAAAACCAACCGGGGCACCAACAGGTAGTAGATATTATTTTGTTATCATTGATGATTTTACTAGATATACATGGACTTATTTTCTAAAATATAAGGACCAAACCTTAGATGTTTTTATTTCTTTTTGTAGAAGAGTTGAAAATGAGAAATCATCAACTATTAAGACAATAAAAAGTGATCATGGAGGTGAATTTCAAAACCAACGGTTTTTAGAGTTTTGTCAAGATAGAGGATATAGACACGAGTTCTCTACTCTTAGAACACCACAACAAAATGGTGTTGTAGAGAGGAAGAACCGGGTCTTACAAGAGACTGCGCGAAGCATGCTTAATGAGTACTCACTACCGAGCTACTTGTGGGCCGAAGCTGTAAACACAGCTTGCTACGTGCAAAATCGAGTCCTCATCCATAGGTTCTTAGGTAAGACTCCTCATGAACTTTGGTTTGGAAAACCACCTACGGTTAAACATCTTAGAGTGTTTGGTTGTAAGGTGTTTATCCTAAACACCAAGGACCACCTTGGAAATTTCACGGCAAAGGCTGATGAAGGGATACTGGTCGGGTACTCCCTGTAGGATTGTTTGTGTCCACTAGAGGGGGGTGAATAGCGATTTTCGGATCTTTCTTGTACCTGCGTTGTTAGTTGCACAGCGGAAACAATAATAAAGAAAACAAACAATGCTAACCAAGAGAATTTACTTGGTATCCACCCCGACCGGGTGACTAATCCAAGAATCCGTCAGTGGATCACTCCCCGGATAACCTCCGGCTAACCCTCGTCGCTCCTTATGAGTGGAGAAATCTCACCACAATACCTCGGACACGATCTGGGCACAAAAGACTACTAACTCACTTTACCCAAGCGAGTTTCGTCAAGAAACCCAGCCCTAACCGAGTCCTCTTTAAATAGAACTCGGGCTGGAAAACCTGCTGGCAGTCGACTGGTCCCAGGGCAGTTGACTGCCACCACTCAGATTCGACCGTTGACATCCTAACGTTTGAATTCTGGTGACTTACCAGTCGACTGCCAAAATGGCAGTCGACTGGTCCAGGGTCCAGAACCTACTGTGAGTTTTGGCAGTCGACTGGACAACCCCCAGTCGACTGCCCAGCTTACAACAGCACTCCTACTCACTCTCTTGACCCTCCTCCACGCGTGCCTTCAGGTCCACTCCTTTTGCTTGCCCCTTGAAGTCCTCTTCCACCGGCTGTCGTCCCTCGGATGCGCATGCAAGTTCTCGACTTGCCTCCATGCCACCCTTCACGTGTGCCCTTTGAAGTCCACTTCCCGGCTTGTCCTTGGAGTCCTCCTTCCTCGGCTCTTATCCCTTGCCTCAGCTGACTCTTCACCAGCAGCCTTGACTATTGCCTTCGCGCCCTCTTCATCTTCGGCCCTCGTCCCTTGGATGCACACAAGCCTCCATCTTGTCTCCATGTCATCCTTCACGTACGCCTCGAAGTCCGCGCCCCTCGGCTCATCATCCTTGCTATATCAGGTCCCTCGGATGCACACAAGCCT
This sequence comes from Boesenbergia rotunda, assembly GCA_024364735.1. Lineage (NCBI taxonomy): Eukaryota > Viridiplantae > Streptophyta > Magnoliopsida > Zingiberales > Zingiberaceae > Boesenbergia > Boesenbergia rotunda. The sequence goes on from JAGFNQ010001566.1 coordinate 160,068, forward strand.
CCAGCTTGTCTCCATACAACCCTTCACCATATCGAAGCCGTCCAGCCAAGTCAATATGTGTAAACTTGTACAACCTGCACACTCACATACACATATTAGTACACAAGAAAAAGTCAAACTTAAACCCTTTGCCCAAACATCAAAACACATGATTACTCCGGATCACAGATTGCTTCAACAATCTCTCCCTTTTTGATGTTTGACAATACGTTTAAGTTAGGGAAAACAAAGAGTAATGGATAGCAAGAATAATGCTAAATAAATGCATATGCAATACATACATAGATCCTATCCCAAGGCATCCTACACCTAACCCTCCAGGTTAAGAATTTTTCGAAACGGGCTTTTTAAAACCTATCCCAAGGCTCCCCACACCTAACCCTCCAAGTTAGGAATTTTCACCAAAACGGGCTTTTTAAAGCTTCTCCAAAGCTCCCTCTCCATTGGACTTACAAAGGTTTTTTAAGAACCTCTCCAAGGTTCCTCTTACGCCAAGAATGCAGCAATCATGCTCCCCCTTAAACTTAGCTCCCCCTAAACCTAGGATATCTAGCAAAGGTAAGTTTGGTTTCCCAACTTAAACTCAAACTTCTCCCCCTTTGCCTAACATCAAAAAGAACCCAACAATATCCCAATCATTGGTTCTTTTAATCCCTAATGACCATAAACAATGTGTACTAGCCCCCCACACACTTATTTTGCATCATTTGGACACATACCCAGCTGCTGAAACTTATTTCAGCCTTTACCAGTCGACTGCCCCAAATGGCAGTCGACTGATACTCTGAAACACAGAAATTCAGCCTTTTCTGACGAAGTTCAGAAATGCGCCAAAAATTCACAAATCTTCAAAAATTCTCAAATTTTGTGGAGAGGTTTGTGGTACCCATATCTACTTGGGAAAAATACATTCCAAAATATATCTATCACCGTTCCCAAGTTGGACACAAAACCCAAAACTAGCTAAAAATTTCAATCAAACCTTGACCTAAAGTCCTAGTTTTGGTTTTCTCTTGATGTCTTTGCTCATGCCAACCCACAATGCGTCCCTAGCATTGATTTACATGGCAATTACACATCAAAAATCAATCTTCATGCTATATGACCCCAAAGTCATATTTTCATGCATGAAACCCGAAAACACCGTGCCAAAACCCAAGAATTGAGACTCAAGTCCGTCTCCAATTCTTTTGGCATACTCCATGGTCCATCTAGACCTCTAGGAGCACCCCCTCCCAAGGTCCATTCACCATATATCCCAAAGGCTCCTAGAGCTCCCCCTTGAGCTCTTAGCCCTAGCCACCTCCCTTGGTGACTCAACCACAACTAGGCCACACCGGTGTACCTCCGGTGACTCTTGGCCTACAAACTCCACCCTCTTAACCTTAGACACCTTGTCCTTGGTTAAGTCATTTCTTTTTCCTTTAAATGACACCCCCTTGCCATTTTTGGACTCCCCCTTTTTGCCATAATCATATGCTACCCTAGCATATTTCTTCCCCTTGGCATGGGAGTTCTTAGATCGGTATCCCAACCCAGATCTATCATTGGTGCAGTTTAGACCACCCAACACCATATCCAAAGCCTTAGATTCAACCGTGAATCTCTCTAGGGTTTTCTCTAACCTATCAAGCTTTTCCCTTAACGCTTGATTTTCCCTTTCTAGGTTCCTAAACCTAGAATCCATATGTCCATTCTGGATATTCCTAGACCTACCCTCCTTTCTAGGCACATCCCTCCCCTTCATGAGATTTTTGCCTTGATTCTTAGGTCTAGAGGTCTTGAATTTTTCATGATGAATGTTCTTCCTATGATTTTGATCTACCTTGTTAACCCTAGTCCTATCATTGTATCTAAATCCAAAATTGTACACCATCAAACATTTCTCATTAATTTTAGCATGCATAGATGAATGATTAATTCTACTTTTATCATGCAAGGAGGAATTCAAATTTGAATTACATTTAAATTTAAGATTAGGGATTACCTCCCTTACCCTTGTAGTCCCCCTTGTTGTGAGCTTCGCTTCCTCCTTTCTTCTTTCTCCCAACTCCTCAAGTGTCCCATTTTCATGAGCTCTTTCTTCCTTGGACACTTGGTGTGGTAGCGCCCTAACTCTCCATATATGAAGCAACGGATTTTCTTTCTCTTCTCTTGGGCTTCTCCAATCCTACAACCCACATTAGATTTAAAAGAATTTGAAATAGATTTACCTCCTTTTTACCTTTCGGGCACTTGTCCTTATAGTACTCCTTTTCGTTGCAACCAAAGCATGTGATGTGTTCCTTTTTTTTGGCTTTGATGGAGGTTGAGGTTTCTTCTTGCTCTTGTATGAATAAGGGTCTCTCCTCCCCCTCAATCCCTGAAGTTGATCCTTCCTCTTCTTCTCTTGAGGTGGATGCCCTCTCACTCTCTTCTTCTCCTTTACTTGAGGAAGTGGATGATCCTTCACTTGATTGTTCCCTTCACTTGATTGTTCATCCTCTTGGGCTCTTGCACTCACTTCCTCGGGTTCTTCCACTAATTGACCTCGTGTAGGGTTTTCATAAATTTCTTCTATCTTCTCCATAGATCATGTGCATTTTGATACTCTCCTACATGACTCAAAATATTATTAGGCAAAACATTTACTAAAATACTGAGTACCTTCTCATTTGCCCGACATTGTTCTTATTGCTCTTTGTCCCAATATCTAGGACGAAGCCTCTTTCCGTGCTTGTCCTTTGGAACTTCTAACGGCTCTTCAATGGCTATCCTACACGCCTAATCCATGCTAAGCCAAGTCTCCATCCTTGCTTTCCAATAGCCGAAATCCTCATGGTCGTAGGGCGGTGGAATGTAGATATCTTTACCAAATTGTCTTCCATGTTCTTCCCTCTAGCTTTTGCTCTTCTTGGCGGTTAGTCCAATCACGAGCGGTCCTTCGCTCTGATACCAACTGTAAGGATCGAATACGTCCGCTAGAGGGGGGTGAATAGCGATTTTCAGATCTTTCTTGTACCTGCGTTGTTAGTTGCACAGCGGAAACAATAATAAAGAAAACAAATAATGTTAACCAAGAGAATTTACTTGGTATCCACCCCGGCCGGGTGACTAATCCAAGAATTCGTCGGTGGATCACTCCCCGGATAACCTCCGGCTAACCCTCGTCGCTCCTTATGGGTGGAGAAACCTCACCACAATACCTCGGACACGATCTGGGCACAAAAGACTACTAACTCACTTTACCCAAGCGAGTTTCGTCAAGAAATCCAGCCCTAACCGAGTCCTCCTTAATTAAAACTCGGGCTGGAAAACCCACTGGCAGTCGACTGGTCCCAGGGCAGTCGACTGCCACCACTCAGATTCAACCGTTGACATCCCAACGTTCGAATTCTGGTGACTTACCAGTCGACTGCCAAAATGGCAGTCACTAGTCCAGGGTCTAGAACCTACTGTGAGTTTTGGCAGTCGACTGGACAACCCCCAGTCGACTACCCAGCTTACAACAGCACTCCTACTCACTCTCTTGACCCTCCTCCACGCGTGCCTTCAGGTCCACTCCTTTTGCTTGCCCCTTGAAGTCCTCTTCCACCGGCTGTCGTCCCTCGGATGCGCATGCAAGTCCTCGACTTACCTCCATGCCACCCTTCACGTTTGCCCTTTGAAGTCCACTTCCCGGCTTGCCCTTGGAGTCCTCCTCCCTCGGCTCTTGTCCCTTGCCTCAGCTGACTCTTCACCAGCAGCCTTGACTATTACCTTCGCGCCCTCTTCATCTTCGGCCCTCGTCCCTCGGATACACACAAGCCTCCAGCTTGTCTCCATGTCATCCTGTTGGGACCGGGTGCATGTTGACAAGGATACGAGTTCGTAAAATTTAAAATTTTTACATGCAGCGGAAGAGTTTGCATAAAATAATTTCCTAAATTATTTTAACTTCGTATCTAGCATGCAATCTTATAGTGTGTTGACATAATCATAAAATAAAACTTTACGGAAAAGTAAACTAATTTACTTTATACCTTTCGTAACTCGAAGAAAGGGACGAGATCCAACCGTAGCGTCCCTTGGAAGCTCCGCCTCTATTCGCGTCCACGCCGAGTTCTCTTCGAGATGACTTCGCAAAGTCACGAGTTTTGTGCCGACGAGAACTACTAGATTCTCTATAGGCACTACAAAGAAGAACAAGAGAAAAATAGGAAACTCACCAAGAAGAAACGGAATCTAAATCCCGGGAAGAGAGGAGTCGCTATCCGCTTCTTCTTCTTCTTGTTTGGTTTCTCCTTCTTGTTGAAGCTCACGGCAACTCACAAGGGGAGGAGAGGGTTGCGCCGGCCCTAGTTCTTCAAGAGGGTGCCGGCCCTAAAACTCCAAGAGGGCGCCGGCCCTAGGTGGGGAGAAGAGAAGAGGGAGAAGAGAAAAGAGAGAGGGAGAGCTCTTCACAACTTGATTAGTTGATTGGGAATAAGGGCTTGCCTTTGGTTCCTTTATATAGTAGCAACTCGTTTGCTAAGTCTCCCTCTAAACCGAATTAACGGAATTAACGGAATTAGTTATAAGAAATTTATCTTATAAATTCTCTTATTAATTATTCCGTTTAAGCCGAGTCTTATTATAACTAATTTACAATAAAACAAATTCCTCTTCTCTTTAAATTATGGAATAAATTTTATAAGAAATTTATAAACTTTCTTATTATGGAAAAATCAATTCTTAATTGATTTTATAAAATTAAAATAAACCATTTCATGGATTATTTTAACTTCCATAAAAAGAATAAATTTCTACAAATTTATTTATATAAATTTCTTTATACAAATTTATTCATCCATAATTTATAAAATAAATAGCGCTAGATTTATTTTATTAATTAAACCAATTAAATTGGTTTATTCTCCCTTTATTGGCCGGCCACCACAAGGAGGGTTAGCACCCTCTTTGGCCGGCCAAACCAACCCGAACCGGTCGCGAATTAAACTCATTTAATTCGCCCAATAAGCCTTCAAAAGACTTAGCCATTTTTAGCTTCCATTGCGCCTCTGATTAACTCAGATTTGACTTATTTCTCTTGATCGGAAAATCCAATTTTCAACTCATTTTAAATCCCTCGGATTACTCGTAGTGCGTGTGACTAAATAGGCTTTCGATTTATGTTGGCCGTCTATAAACAACTAATTATAGAACGATCATGAGTGACACCTAGTAGTACATCATGATCCCCAATTAATCGAAAGATCAACGGTTTGACCTCAGAAGAAATTATTCTGAAACCCTTCAGCAGCTCTAATGAATCGTGCCTCATTCCCTTCACCACCTTATACCCACTTGGTTCAGGACACGGTCTATGGTGTCAGTCCCCACTAGGCTGACTACGTCACACCTAGCCCAAGTAGTGTCTTTCTCGTCCATTGGATTTCTAATTACTCTCATGTATTTTAGAGACTCGCACTCTAAATATGATATACTCTGGCCAGAGATTTCTGAGTAACAATCCGACGATAGGCCTGGGTATACATCTCCTCGCAAGGAGTGGTGAATCCTTTGTAGGCTGTTCAAACATCTTCGGGCACTTTGGCTTATACCCAATCATCCTGGGTCCACACCTCCTTGGAGATGCTTGCTTAAGATGTTAAAGTATAAGTCTCCATGACCAAGATTACTTGAACACCGCAAGTCAAAGGAACATCGCACTTAAGCTACAGTAAGAACTTCATTGACATATCTACATGTAGATTCCCATATGAAGTCTTACAGCTAGTCACTCCAATGAACTAGTTCCCTTAACTAGCATCCATGTTTATCTCCGGACATCCCAATGTCACCAGCCAGTGAGAATCAGCTGATTAGAGAATAACCCATGCTAGTCTCAACAGAATTGGTAGTGCCCGTTTTTATCAATTCATCGACTAGGGATATTTTCAATACTTCACATTTGCACATTTAGAGATAATCACTAGTTGTGATCCCATCACAAATTCTCTTATGCTGTGAGTTGTATTGCGGACATTCAGTAGATGAGTTTAAGATCCCAATCAAATACACAAAACATGTATACTCAAATAGTGAATTATCATTTATTAATATAAATGTTTACATCATAAGGCGATTGCCTTAGGACACTTCTCTCATATCACTAACACATCCTTCACGTACGCCTCGAAGTCCGTGTCCCTCGGCTCATCATCCCTGCTATATCAGGTCCCTCGGGTGCACACAAGCCTCCAACTTGTCTCCATACAACCCTTCACCATATCGAAGCCGTCCAGCCAAGTCAATATGTGTAAACCTGTACAAACTGCACACTCACATACACTTATTAGTACACAAGAGAAAGCCTAACTTAAACCCTTTGCCCAAACATCAAAACACATGATTACTCCGGATCACAAATTGCCTCAACACTCCCTTGTTAGCAAAGCCTACCGAGTCTACAACAAGAAGTCTAGATTGGTTGAAGAATCCTCTGATGTTGTTTTTGAAGAAATTCCAAAAGCAAATGATCAATCAGAAGATGTCGAAGGAGTTCAATTCGAACTTAGGAAACTAAGTTTGAATGGAAGTCCAAGTGTTGTTGATGGTGATGAATCCGATGACGGTGAGCCTAGACAACCCATAGATCAGCCGGATCCTGAGGCTGAGCTAGTATCTAGTGACACCATTCAAGAAACACCACCAACACCAAGGCAAACTAGGTTAGCCTCTAGTCATCCCCAAGACCAAATTGTTGGAGACATCCATCATGGGGTTAGGACTAGATCATTCTTCCGGAATGAGCCTAATGAAGTTGCCCTAATTTCCGAAATTGAACCTAGAAAAATTGATGAAGCGTTAAATGATCCCGATTGGATCATTGCGATGCAAGATGAACTAGGTCAATTCGAAAGAAGTCAAGTATGGGACTTAGTCCCTAGACCTAAGAAGACCACCATTATTGGAACCAAATGGGTCTTCAAAGATAAACTAAACCATAAGGGAGAAATCATAAGAAACAAGGCACGCTTAGTAGCCAAGGGCTACAGTCAAGTTGAAGGCCTTGATTATAATGAGACCTATGCTCTCGTGGCACGATTAGAGTTCATCCGATTGATGCTTGCATTTGCAGCACATTGTGGTTTCAAGCTATATCAAATGGATGTCAAATCGGCCTTCCTAAATGGTTTAATAAGAGAAAAGGTCTATGTCGAACAACCTCCGGGATTTGAGAGTACCGAATTCCCAAACCACGTATTTAAGCTCAAGAAGGCGCTCAACGGCCTTAAACAAGCACCCCGAGCTTGGTATGAGCGGTTGTCAACGTTCCTAATTGAAAAAGCCTTTGTTAGAGGCCAAATAAACCCTACACTATTTCTACGTAGAGATGGTGACAATATATTTGTAGCCCAAGTATATGTCGATGACATAATTTGTGGCTCAAACAACATGGGCTATTTAAATGAATTCATTGGACACATGGAGAGTGAATTTGAAATAAGTCTAGTGGGAGAGTTGACTTTCTTCCTTGGACTTGGAATCAAACAAACCCGAGATGGGATCCATGTGCACTAATCAAAGTATACTCAAGAGATGCTTCGAAAATTCAACATGAGTGATTCAAAAGAGGTAACCACTCCCATGGCTACAAACACAAGATTAGACAATGATGAGAGTGATAAACCTGTTGATTTGACTCAATATCGGAGCATGATAGGTAGTCTGTTATACCTCATAGCCAGTCGACCTGATATACTTTTCGCTGTGGGTATGTGCGCTAGGTATCAAGTTTGTGCCAAGGAATCTCACTTAATTGCTGTCAAGAGAATTTTGAGATACCTTAAGGGCACAATAGGAGTTGGTCTATGGTACCCCCGTACCGAATCATTTGACCTAATTGGCTACACCGATTTCGACTATGCTGGATGCAAGTTGGATCGGAAAAGCACAAGTGGGGGTTGCCAATTTTTAGGATCATCTCTAGTTAGTTGGTCAAGTCGGAAGCAACATTATGTTGCTCTCTCCACGACCGAGGCAGAATATATTGCTATGGGAGAGAGCATATCACAATTGTTGTGGATGATTCATACTCTAGAGGACTATGGATTAAACTATAAGGGTGTGCAAGTGTTGTGTGACAACATTAGCACAATTAACCTAACCAAGAATCCAGTCCATCACTCTAGGACTAAACATATTGAAGCGCCACCACTTCATTAGGGATCATGTTGCTAGAGGAGATGTTGTACTCTCATATGTAGAGTCCAAATCAAATCTAACGGACATTTTCACTAAACCACTCCCCGAAAATGAGTTTAGCTTCTTAAGAAGGGAGTTGGGAATGTGTCGCGCTTTATAAACATCAAAATGCATTCAACACCCTTCATGATCAATTCGAATTATTGGGATACAATTGGGTAACTTGGGGACATCTCACACAAACTATAAGGTTTACCAAAACGTTTTTGTTTGCTAGAAATGGGGTGAGATGCTAGGATCAACTTAATTTCTCAAAATGTCAATGCATCCCTTGAGAAATTTGGTTGACGAGATAAAAATCACTTCGGTGACCAAGTATGGGGAAAACCAATGCATAACACATGTGTACTTGGCTCCATGATCATACTTGGACATTCCAATCAAGGAAACTTGATTGGAGACTTGAATTTGATACAAACTTGTTTGAAATTACTTGAATGGTTGTTGATTGAGTTTGACTCCACTTGGGTGGAGCAAAGTGATTGTTAAACCCATAAGGACCTTTAATTCTTGTTCAGGGATCAATTTTAGTCAAGGGATCACTTCCAAGATCGATAACTTCCATCAGATCTTATCAGAAATCATTTGGAAGTCTGAAACTGAAAGTTTCAGATCGTATCAAGAAAATTTAGGAAGCTTGATCGGTCACTAGACCGATCAGGAGTATGTCTGATCGGTCCAACGGACCGATCCAGCTCCTTTGCGAAAAATTGTCAAAACCCACTGTGTTGGTCTGGATCGGTCCCCGGACCGATCTGACACCCTCTGTGGTGATGGGTCCACAGACTGATCAGAGGGGTCACAGAACACTTCGCGAAAAATTGACCAAAAATTCTGTGTTGGCCTGGATCGGTCCTTGGACCGATCTGGTACCCTGTGGTGATCGGTCCACAGACCGATCAGGGGGCTCACGGAAAAACCTCCAAACCTACTGTTCGCTTCCTGATCGATCAGCCGATCGATCAGGGGCCTTCCTGATCGGTCACCCGACCGAACAGGACCAAGCCAGTCCGATCAGGCTGGGGCCTGATCGGTCTGGACGCTCCCAGATCCAACGGTGATCCGTTCGATCACATTAAATTTCGATTGGTGGACTGATCCACCAACCTAATAACTTCGTGTAAACCTTACCTTCCTGAGCCCTTGCGCCGAAAATCTCTTCTTGCGCATTCTCTTCCTATGCGTGAGAGCTTCTTCCCGTGATCTTCTTGCGCGTGGCTTCTTACGATCGTATCCCTGCTGCGCGTGCGACTGGTTTTTCTCTTCTGCGCTGCTAGGAGTGTCTAGTTTGCTGCTGTGTTCTCTCTCGCAAAGCACCGTTTGTGTGTGATGTTCTCTGCGCAACTCAGCCGCGTGCTTCCTCTCGTGAACAAGTTTCCGAAGTCAATCAACTCAACATGGCACCTAAGTAAGCATTGTTGTTGGTTTTCTTACAAATCAACTCATAGATTATGTATTTGGGCTAACCATGTTCTTTCTTTTGGTGTTTTCCTGTTGTGTTGTGATCCTACTCATTATCGTGACCTTGCCATGATTTTTCGCCCAACTGATTAAACCTAATCATGTGCAATCTCTATCTTGATCTGATTCGTCCCGTGATCAAATCTTGGTTCTTTGATTAAACTTATGCTCATATGATCAATTCCATCTTGTGTTATATTTCATTTTTGTGTCATGATCATGTTCACTTGTTTCACTTTATTTGATTCAAATTGTTGCCATGATCTATTCAAACCCATTAGAAAATCATCTAAGGGCAAAGAACCCGTGGAGGGAAGCTCGAAGGGCAAAGGCCCTTCTTCTTCCACGCCCTCTTGAAGGCCTCAGCCTTCGTCGAGTTCCAGGTTCCCGAACGCTGCTTGTGAGCAAGCGTTCCAGTCTCGAACCTTCAAGCTGATGTCTTGCAGATCAAATGATGGTCTCTTCTTGTCCGAGCATTGTCCCTCCATCATGGAGATAGTTACCTTCTACAATCTTAGATTTCTCCTTTCCCTCGAAAGGACTATAAACTATGACCTTGTCTCGGAATTCTACAATAACCTTCAACAAGGGCCTCAAGGGGGCTTTAAATTCACTACCCAAGTTGCCAAGAGAAATCTTGATTTCTCTTATGAGATCCTGGCGGAGTATCTGGGCGGTCGTCGATCGCCTAACTTATATTCTTTCTATCCTGAGCTCCCTGACTCTTTGTTGGCTCCTTTTGCGGACGTCACCCCCGACACTATATATCAGCACTTCTTTGGCCATCCTCGACCAGCCGGTCTTGATGAGTTGGGGCCTAACTTTCTGACTTTTGCAGTGCTTCGTCTCTCTCCTGTTGATTACATTTTGTTCAAAATAATCACAAACTGCATCCTGCCGATCACTTCCAAACCTTTGACCGAGATCCGACCTTATCATTGCCTAATGCTCTATGGTATGCACTGCCGCATGGACTTTGACATCATGGAGAGCATTTTTCAGTCCATCCTATCCTATAGAGAGCCGAGCCGACGCACTGTCTATATGCCATTTGGTCACGTCATCACTGACTGTCTTATGTCAGTAGGTGTTGATGTAACCAAGGGTAGGACAGTGCCCATGGTTAGACAGGATTGCCGACTTGGCAGGCGAGCATTCACCAAGTCTGGCATCATTATCAGGGATCACGATCGGGCTCTGGTTTGGAAGGACGAGAGGGGTCTTGGAGAGATACCTAGGAGAGTCGCACACTTTCAGGCACCAGCAGATGCTGCTACACATCATGAGCCTCCCGCTGCTGCTGCTGACTACGACTATGAGCCAGACCTAGACCTACGCTGGCAGATCTCAGAGCTGGATCGGACCATCCAGCATGATCTTCATTTGAGGGAGCTCTATCGCGAGGAGGTTCGGTCGGGTTTTCGCTCCTTCGATTGCAGACTGACCGCGGTGGAGTCCGATGTCTCGGGGGTCCATTCTGTGCAGCAGATGTGGTACGACGAGTGGCGCCGACACACCTTTCTAGGAGATGCGCCCTCTGGTAGTGCTGCACCGGGGTCTTCTGATCCTGATGATGCCACGATGGATGACACTATGCATGATAACCCCCCCCCCGACCGATGGTTGATGTATTCTGCTTCTGCCTGTAACTTGACTATTTGCCTGTCTGGATTGTATGACTCTATGGCTAGATGTCTATGATTTGACTTTGATGGTTTTTGTACTGTATTGACTTTGATGCGATGTGATGCATTTGCTATGACTGATTTTTATGTTTTACTATATTATGCTTATTGTTAGTTGATATGATTGTTCGTAAAATTGTTATCGTCATGTATACCTTATTATGCATTGCCATGCTCATTCTCTATCCCATGTTCATATGATACATATGATTGCTTTGCCATGTTCTATATCTTTATCATATGTTTTCGTATATTTTCACAATTCAATCAAATATTTTGTTGTTTTGGGAAACCCCTAGGGTTGAGGGGGAGTATGTTTAAACTTAACAACCCCTCTAGACCCTTTTCGGTGTTTGACAAAGGGGGAGAGTGTGGTTGGGTAAGTTTAGGATAACTATGTTGTAGGGGGAGGATCCTGATTCCCCTATGATTCCGAAATTTGAGAATATTGATTTCAAATCCCTAAACTTAAAATCGGGTTGTCAAACAACAAAAAGGGGGAGATTGTTGATGCAGTCTGACCCTGATTGTTGTTTTAGTGTTGACACCGATTTTAGTTTAGGTTGATGATTATGATTATGATTAAGTCCTGATCAGAGATTAGGCACGGTGTTGAAAAGGCCTAACCTGGAGGGTTAGGTGTGGGAAAATCCTAGCTTGGAGGGCTAGGTGTGAAAAGTCCTAACCTGGAGGGTTAGGTGTGAAAAGTCCTAACCTGGAGGGTTAGGTGTGGAAAATCCTAGCTTGGAGGGCTAGGTGTGAAAAGTCCTAACCTGGAGGGTTAGGTGTGAAAAAGTCCCTGCTTGGAGGGCTAGGTCCTAGCTTGGAGGGCTAGGTTGATGAAATCCCGGCTTGGAGGGCCAGGTCCTAGCTTGGAGGGCTAGGTTGGATGAAATCCTGGCTTGGAGGGTCAGGTTCTAGCTTGGAGGGCTGGCTTGGAGGGTCAGGTCCTAGCTTGGAGGGCTAGGTTGGATGAAATCCTGGCTTAGAGGGTCAGGTCCTAGCTTGGAGGGCTAGGTTGGATGAAATCCTAGATTGGAGGGCTAGGTTGGAGTCCCTGGATCGGTCTGGTGACCGATCAGGGAAGTTGGCACGGTGCTCCTTCGTGGATCGGCCTGGTGACCGATCCAGCGATGACTGATCGGATTGGTGACCGATCAGGGAGCACCCAGTGAGGTTGGGAACCTGCTGCTCGGCCCCTGATCGGTCTGGTGACCGATCAGGGAGCATGCAGTTCGCTCACTACTCTGCTCCTGATCGGTCTGGTGATCGATCAGGAAGCATGCAGTGGGTTTTGGTTCCCCTTACTGCTTGGCTCCTGATCGGTCTGGTGACCGATCTGGAACACTGTTCGGATCGTTCTGGTGAACGATCAAGTGTCGCGAGTTTCTCACTATGACCGATCAGGACGAAGCCTGATTGGTCTGAGCATGCCCTGATCGGTCTGGTGACCGATCAGGAGGGTTGGACTGCGAAGCTAAGAAATCACGCTGCAAAGGGGTGGATCGGACTGGTGACCGATCCACAACCTGGGATCGGTCTGGTGATCGGTCCTGGAGAAATCGCGATTTCTGATTGAGCGTTGGGGATCGATCAGGATGGAGCCTGATCGGTCTAAACCCACCCTGATCGGTCTGGTGACCGATCAGGAGGCTCTCTGATCGGTCCGGTGACCGATCACTTTAATTCAAAATGCACTGTCAGACGCTCTAATCGCGTCTGAACACATCTGATTTCTCTGCGCTTAATCTCTCTGATTTCTCTGCGCTTAATCTCTGATACTTGATTCACTGCTGATTTGCTGTGCTAATGCTCTGATTAAGTGTGTAGGTGACAGGGATGGATTCAAACACTCAAGGAGAGTCAATGGAGGTCTTTTCTTGGAGCAAGTTTGTCCGTTTTCCATCTCAGGTTGCAACGGACGCTGATGCTGGCTGGAGCTGCTAACTGGGGCTGGTTTGAGGGAAGCTCAGGGAGTCCAGGAGAGCTCAGTAGTAGCTGGTTGTTGCAGGTGAGCAGCTGGAGGCTGCAGTGAGGTGGTGACCTGGTGATTGGTGAGCTGAGACTTAAGGGCTTTTGTGGCGAACAAGTCTCAACAACGTTACAGCTTGTGTTCTTGCGACATCTTGTGTTTTGCTCTTGCGACAACTCTGTTCCATCATCTTGAGCAAGTGACTGTGATCTCTGAAGCAACCTCTGTTACTTGAGCATTTAGAAGAAGAACCAGGAAGCTTGGCGAGTCCATCAGCGAGAAGACACGAAGAAGGGAGTTCTTGCGTGAGATCTGCGCTGGGTGGAGCTCGGTGAGAGGTTTGCTTGGGTTCTTGCTGTCCTAAGTGCTCTGTAAGATCCTTCTTGTGTTTCATTGTGCTTAAAACTCTATCTTTGTTGAAACGCTGTGGAGAGGTTACTCCATCGAGAAGGAGGTTGCATTTTATCTGGATTTTCCGGGGCTTGATCTGCCGACGATCAAGGGATCACCCACCTTACGGGCACGCCAAGGAGTAGGGGCAAGCTATCCCCGAACCTTGTAAACCCTCTTGTTAGCGTTCTTGTGTTTGTTCTTAGCTTAGGGTTTCAATTCTACATACTCTGTTTTGGTTTGCTTCCGCTGTGCTACTAAACGATTAAGTGTAGAAATTTGCAAAGTCCAAAAGTTTTGGTGTCTGGCTACATTCACCCCCCCTCTAGCCATCCAAGTTCCAACAGTAAGTACTTCTACCGCTTTGGGTTTACTTCACATGGACTTCACATGGACTTGGATTTTACTAGATATACATGGACCTATTTTCTAAAATATAAGGATCAAACCTTAGATGATTTCATTTCATTTTGTAGAAACGTTGAAAATGAAAAATCATCAATAATTAAAACAATTAGGAGTGATCATGGAGGCGAATTTCAAAATCAAAGATTTTTAGAGTTTTGTCAAGAGAGAGGATATAGACACGAGTTGTCCACTCCTTGAACACCGCAACAAAATGGTGTTGTAGAGAGGAAGAACCGGGTCTTACAAGAAGTTGCACGAAGCATGCTCAATGAGTACTCATTACCGGGGTACTTGTGGGCCGAAGCTGTAAACACAGCTTGCTACGTACAAAACCGAGTCCTCATACATAGATTTCTAGGAAAGACTCCTCATGATCTCTGGTTTGGAAAACCACCTACAGTTAAACATCTTAGGGTGTTTGGTTGTAAGGTGTTTATCCTAAACACCAAGGACCACCTTGGAAAGTTCACAGTAAAAGCTGATGAAGGGATACTGGTCGGGTACTCCCTCGTTAGCAAAGCTTACCGAGTCTATAACAAGAAGTCTAGATTAGTTGAAAAGTCTTCTGATGTTATTTTTGAGGAAATTCCAAAAGCAAATGATCAATCAGAAGATGTAGATAGAGTTCAATTCGATCTTAGGAAACTAAGTTTGGATGGAAGTCCAAGTGTTGGAGATGGTGGTGATGAGTCTGATGACGGTGAGCCTAGACAACTCATAGATCAGCCGGATCCTGAGGCTGAGCTTGTGTCTAGTGACACAATCCAAGAAGCACCACCAACACCAAAGCAAACTAGGTTAGCCTCTAGTCATCCCCAAGACCAAATTGTTGGAGACATCCATCATGGGGTTAGGACTAGATCATTCTTTAGGAATGAGGCTAATGAAGTTGCCCTAATTTTTGAAATTGAACCTAGAAAAATTGATAAGGCATTAAATGATCCCGATTGGATCATTGTCATGCAAGATGAACTAGGTCAATTCGAAAGAAGTCAAGTTTGGGACTTAGTCCCTAGACCCAAGAAGACCACCATTATTGGAACCAAATGAGTCTTCAAAAATAAGTTGAACCATAAGAGAGAAATCGTAAGAAATAAGGCACACTTAGTAGCCAAGGGCTACAGTCAAGTCGAATGCCTTGATTACGATGAGACCTATGCTCCCGTGGCACGATTAGAGTCCATCCGATTGATGCTTGCATTTGCAGCTCATCGAGGTTTCAAGTTCTACCAAATAGATGTCAAATCGGCCTTTCTAAATGGTTTCATAAGAGAAGAGGTCTATGTCGAACAACCTCCGAGGTTTGAGAATTCTGAATTTCCAAACCACGTGCTCAAGCTCAAGAAGGCACTCTACGGCCTTAAACAAGCACCCCGAGCTTGGTATGAGCGGCTGTCGACATTTCTCATAGAAAAAGGTTTTGTGAGAGGACAAATAGACCCTACACTATTTCTACGAAGAGATGGTGATAATATATTTGTAGCCCAAGTATATGTCGATGACATAATTTATGGCTCAAACAATAAGGGCTATTTAAATGAATTTATTGGACACATGGAGAGTGAATTTGAAATGAGTCTAGTGGGAGAGTTGACTTTCTTCCTTGGACTTGAAATCAAGCAAACTCGTGACGGAATCCATGTGCACCAATCGAAGTACACTCAAGAGATGCTCCGAGAATTTAACATGAGTGATTCTAAAAAGGTAACCACTCCCATGGCTACGAACACACGTTTAGACAATGATGAGAGTGGTAAGGTTGTTGACCTAACTCAGTATCGGAGCATGATAGGTAGTTTGCTATACCTCACAGCTACTCGATCTGATATACTTTTTGTTGTGGGTATGTGCGCTAGGTATCAAGTCTGTGCCAAGGAATCTCATCTAATTGCTGTTAAAAGAATTTTGAGATACCTTAAGGGCACAATTGGAGTTGGTCTTTGGTACCCCCGTACCGAGTCATTTGACCTAATTGGCTATACCGATTCCGACTATGCTGGGTGCAAGTTGGATCGGAAGAGCACAAGTGGGGGTTGTCAATTCTTAGGATCATCATTAGTTAGTTGGTCAAATCGGAAGCAACATTGTGTTGCTCTCTCCACGACTGAAGCAGAATATATCGCCATGGGAGAGAGTGTATCGCAATTGTTGTGGATGATTCATACACTAGAGGACTATGGATTAACCTACAAGGGTGTGCAAGTGTTATGTGACAACATAAGTACGATAAACCTAATCAAGAATCCAGTCTATCATTCAAGAACCAAGCATATTGAAGTGTGTCACCACTTCATTAGAGATCATGTTGCTAGAGGAGATATTGTACTCTCACATGTAGAGTCAAAATCAAATCTAGCGGACATTTTAACTAAACCACTCCCCGAGAATGAGTTTAGCTTCTTGCGAAGGGAATTGGGAATGTGTCGTGCTTCATAGGATTGAAGAGCATTCAAAACCCTTCATGATCAATTCAAATTGTTAAGAACAATTATTGGGCAACTTGGGGGCATCTCACACAAACTATAAGGTTTAACAAAATATTTTTGTTTGCTAGAAATTGGGTGAGATGCTAGGTCAACCTAATTACTCAAAATGTCAATACATCCCTTGAGAAATTAGGTTGACGAGACAATAATCATTAAGTTGACCAAGTATGGGGAAAACCAATGTATAACATATGTGTATTTGGCTCCATGATCATACTTGGACATTCCAATCAAGGAAACTTGATTGGAGATTTCATATTGATACAAACTTGTTTGAAATTGAATGGATGTTTTTGATTGAATTTGACTTCACTTGGGTGGAGCAAATTGATTTGTTAAAACCATAAGGACCTTTGATCCTTGTTCAGGAATCAATTATAGTCAAGGAAACCCCTCCAAGGTCGATAATCCTCCACCTGATCGTATCAGAATTCGATCCAAAATCTGAAACTAAAATCTCTGATCGTATCAGAAAAATTCCTGATACCTGATCGGTCACTGGACCGATCAGGAGGTGGCCTGATCGGTCACAAGACCGATCAGGAGTAGGTCTGATCGGTCCACTTGACCGATCAAGCTAAGTCTGCGAATTCCACTGAAATCTCACTGTGTTAGCCTAGATCGGACCACTGACCGATCTGGCCCACTGTGGTGATCGGTCCACCGACCGATCAGGAGGGTCACAGAAAAACTCACAAACCCACTGTTCGCTCCCTGATCGATCGGCAGACCGATCAGGGGCTTGCCTGATCGGTCACCCGACCGATCAGGACCAAGCTAGATCGATCAGGCTGGAGCCTGATCGGTCTGGGCGTTCTTGGATCGAACGGTGATCCGTTCGATCGCATTAAATCTTGGTTGGTGATCGGTCCACCAACCCGATTAATCACGTATGCAACTTATTCCCGAACCCTAGTGTCGAGACTCTCTTCTTGCGCGCGAGATCTGCTAGTGAGTTTTTGTGTGCGTGAGAGCTTCTTCTTGCGTTTCTTCCTGCGTGCGGCTTCTTGCGATCTTCTCCCTGCTGTGCGATTGGTTTTCCTTCTGCGCTGCTGGGAGTTCCTCTCTGTTGGCACGATGTTCCCTCATGGATCGGTCTGGTGACCGATCCAGCTATGTCTGATCAGTCTGGTGACCGATCAGGAAGCATACAGTGACTTTGTTAGGCTACTGATCGTCTCCTGATCGGTCTGGTGACCGATCAAGGAGGGCTCCTGATCGTTTTGGTGAACGATCAGGGAGAGGTCAGTAGGTTTCGTGGGGTTTCATGATCGGTCAGGCTGAACGATCAAATGTCGCGAGCTTCTCACTATAACCGATCAGGATGCATCCTGATTGGTCAAGGCATGCCCTGATCGATCCCCGGACCGATCAGGACACAACCTGATCGGTCTGGTGACCGATCAGTGAGGTTTGGCTGCGAAAGCTGGGAATCCCAGCAATGCTATGGATCGGTCCGGTGACCGATCCACGATCTGTGATCGGTCAGGATGACCGATCACCAGAAGGTCGCGATTTCTGGCTTCTCACTGTGGACCGATCAGACTGGAGCCTGATCGGACTAGGCCTATCCTGATCGGCCTATCCTGATCGGTCTGCTGACCAATCATGGATCACTCTGATCGGTCCGGTGACCGATCAGTAGCTGACAGCTTTAATTCAAATGCGCTGTCAGACTTCTGATCGCGTTTTGATTCGCTCTGATTTCGTTCTGATAACTTTGATTTCCTCTGATCCACGTTTGATTTCATTTGCTAAGCTGCTGTTAAGTGTGCAGGTGACAGGTTTGATTTCAAATGGTGAAGGAGGGTCAACTGGGAGCTTTCGATGCCACAGGTTTGACGTTTTCCTCTTCTCAGGTTTCAACGGACGACTGCGCCACTGGGATGCTGACTAGGGCTCGGCTAAGGGGAGCTCAGGGAGTCCAGGAGAGGTCAGCTAGCTGGGCAGTTGTAGTTGAGCAGCTGGTGAGCTGCAGTGGAGCGTCTGGTGACTGGCAATGTGAGCTGCAGAGGCCAGATGCTTAAAAGTCCTGCAAAGTGGAAGAACTTAAAGAAACTCTTCTTTGGCTACAACACTTGTGCTCTTGCGACAACTTTGATCCATCTCTGTGAGAAAGTAACTGTGAATCTTGAGAAACATACTGATACTTGAGCACTTGGAAGAAACAAGGAGCTTGGCGAGTCCATAAGCAAGAAGACACGAAGAGCAGGTAGTTCTTGCGTGAGATCTGGGCTGAGTGGAGCTCGGTGAGGAGCTCGCTTGTGTTCTTACTGTCCTAAGTGCTCTGTAAGCTTCCTTTGTGTTTCATTGTGCTTAATATCTTCATCCTGTTGAAATGCGATGGAGAGGTTACTCCACCGAGAAGGAGGTGCTATTTTATCCTGATCTTCGGGGGCTTGATCTATCGACGATCAAGGGATCGCCCACCTCACGGGCACGCCAAGGAGTAGAGGTAAGTTATCCCCGAATCTTGTAAACCCTCTTTGTTAGCGTTTTGAGCTTGTGCTTAGGTTAGGGTTTTAGTTTCTGCAATACTCTGTTTTGTATTTGTCTTCCGCTGCTACTAACCCGATCACGCAGAAAACCTAAAAGTGAAAGAAATTTGTGTCTGGCTACATTCACCCCCCCCCCTCCCTCTCTAGCCATCCAAGCACCAACACTTCAATATTGTATGTGTAGGACCGATGCACGTGAGAGGGGGGGTGAATCACGTGACTTTTAAAACTTTCGTTTTAAAATCAGAGTCGATAGAAAATCGTACGATGGTTTGAAAAACGTGTGCGGCGCAAGAATTAAAACGAAACACGAAAGCGAAAAATAATAAAAAAATAAGCGATGAGTTTTACTTTGTTCGGAGCCTTCAGCGACTCCTACTCGAAGGCCCAGGCTCCTTGAACCTTTCCTGTGGGCAATCCACTAAAATTCTCTACTGGTAAACTCCCGGTAGAGCGATTCAAATACAAGATTAGGCGGAAGTGTAACAACCCTACACTTCCCCCTTAAATAATTTCAGTGCAGACAGAACAAATAAAAATGCATTACCCAACACTTAAGATTATCTGAAGCAGCTTGGGTGTTGAGAGCGATCTCCCGGCAGCAGTCGGACAGCGTTGAGTCAAAGCATAAACCGCAGCAGAGGAGTGTGGAAGCCAGAGAGCGCCAAAGCTTGAACTAGACTTTAAAAAATATATATCTTTAGAGGGCTCGCTTGCTTCTTTTTATAGTGCCTCGAGCTGCCAATATTCAATCCGATGCATGATCTTCTCAGCCCAAACTTTATCCATCAGCAAGCTATTCTTAAATAATTTAAACATAGCTAATTAAATTAAGATAAGAATGCATTTAGAGTTAATTAAAAATGCGCCACTTAAATTAAGATAAGAATGCTCCACTTAAATTAAAATAAGAATGCTCCACTTAAATTGAAAAAATAATTTAAATAAAGTTAGCAAACTGTTCTTTGGAATAATCCAAAGAAGATAACGTTTCTATCCTTTGCTCCACTTAAATAAAAAATAATTTAAATAAAGTTAGCAAGCTATTTTTTGAAATAATTCAAAGAAGATAGCGTTTCTATCATTTGCTCCACTTAAATTAAAAAAATAATTTAAAGTTTAAACTCTCATACAGAATAACATTTTATCATTAGTAGGAGTAATTTTATTCTCAAATAAAATAAGAAATACGAATAATTTAAATGAGAGTTTATCCTCCACCGAGGCTTTAGATGAGGAATAATTTTGTAAAATTTACCTATAAAATCTAATTAGTTCACATATCAAATAAAACCTGTAAAATAGAATTAATGCAATGGACTAAGATAAGAATGCTTTTAGAGTTAATTAGACCTCATCCAAACCTGGATAAGGATCTAACCAGGACTCAACCGAGGTCACCAAAATGGGTCTAAGTTGGACCGCGCCTACAGTCCTAAAATAGGACCCATCCTCACTGGTTCGCTCCTCCAGTGACTTACCTTACTTACCTCGTGCTGCTCTACTCAACTTCTTAACCCACCAGGTTTTCCCGCCAGGGCTCAACCACCCTGGTCTTTTTTCCAAGTTTCAACCAACTTGGGCTTCAGCCAGTTGTCAAGCCTCGCGAACCCAACTGGACTTCCCACCAGGACTCAACCCTGGACTTCAACCTGGTGTCAGGTCCTAAGTCTTTCAACCCTGCACACTTAGTAAAGAGGCCAAAACCAAAAGCAAGCCTAACTTTAACCTATTTGTCATTCATCAAAACTTAAGTTTAACTATTAGTGCAAATTGCACTAACAATCTCCCCCTTATTGATGCAATGACAACCTGGGTTAAAGTTGAAAAATACCAGATAAAGCAATGAGTCCAAAAAAGAATATGCAAATGACATGCTCTAAGATCAGGAATTTTTAATTTTCTAGCTTAACCCTTAAACTAAAAGATCAGGAATTTTTAATTTTCTAGCTTAACCCTTAAACTCTCCCGTTTTGGCATTCATCAAAACAAAGAAATAATATGTGCGCAAGCATCAGAAATAAAACACGCATTCAAGTAATATGTCAGCCAAGTAAAAAAATACTTTAAGTATTTTGGGGAAGAAGAAAATTCTTAGCACGCATTTTTAGGATAGGTGAACAATGATTTTAAGGATAGGTGAACCAACATTTTCAAAAATAATTTATTTTCTAACATATTCGAAAGAGCACAAAAAGCGAAAGATTTTAACTCATGCTCCCCTTGAACCAAGTAAGAATTTTAGCCCTTTTTAGGTGTCTAACCTTAATTACTAGCTAACTATCTAGATGATAGTGGTGTTCACTAGGTTAGTCAAGTCAAGTAATAATGTCTAGCTCAGATTTTAATTCACGACTACTTGACTTGATCACTGTAATGTGGGTATTTTACGCCCAGACTTACTACGATGCACAGACTTAAGCATTCTGAAGTCTAGGCAAAGTCCTATGCATCTTACAACCGTTCTATGTTTTGCAAGCACAAACAAGTTATCCTTAATGTGTTTTGTGAGATGCGGCTACCTAAATCTATAGGTTCATGCAGTTTTAGGGGTCAAACTTAGGCTAAGTCCACCAATTTTTTTTTTAAATGCAAGTTTGAAATACTAAAATTAAGCCAATTAAACCAAGAATCAAAGTAATAAGCTAATGGTCAAACAGAATATGTGAGCTGATTGTTCAAAAGAAGTAAGTGTGATCAGGTCAGTTCTAGTTTATAACACACATTCCTATTAACCTTCTTAAGTTACTAAATTCAGATTCAGGGAGTGGTTTAGTAAATATGTCGGCTAGGTTAGCCTTAGATTCAACATGGTTAAGTTCAATTTCTCCTTTATTAACATGATATCTGACAAAATGATGTTTAATTTCTATATGTTTGGTCCTAGAGTTGTGGACTGGATTTTTGGTTAGATTAATTGAACTTAGATTATCTATAAAGATTTTGACTTTCTTAAAATCTAAGTTAAAGTCTTTTAACGTATGCATCATCCAAAGTAATTGGGCTACACACTCACCCATGGCTATGTACTCAGCTTCAGTGGTGGATAGGGCAACGCAGTGCTGTTTTCTACTGAACCAACTAACTAGTGAGGGCCCTAGAAGTTGGCATCTACCACTGGTACTTTTCCTATCTAATTTACAGCCAGTATAATCTGAGTCAGAAAATCCAATAAGTTCAAATTGGGCTGTTCTAGGATACCAAATTCTTAAACATTCTGTCCCTTTAAGGTACCTAAATATTCTTTTAACTAGGGTTAGATGTGACTCTTTAGCACATGTTTGATACCTAGCACACATACTAACTGCAAAGAGAATGTCAGGTCGACTTGCAGTCAGGTAAAGTAAGCTGCCTATAGCACTTCTATAAAATTTAAGGTTAATAGTTTTGCCATTTGGGTCACTATCTACAGTTTGATTGGTAGTCATAGGTGTTTTAATTTCTTTTGCACTATCCATTCCAAATTTTCTAAGTAGTTCTTTAGTGTATTTTTGTTGATAGACAAAAGTACCCTCACTAGTCTGTTTTATTTGTAGCCTTAAAAAGAAAGTTAATTGGCCTACTAAACTCATTTCAAATTCATTTTCCATTACCGTTATAAAATCTTGCAAAAAATTTGAGTTAGTTGAGCCAAATATTATATCATCTACATATACTTGGGCTATAAAAATATCAGTTTTTAAGGTTCTAACAAATAGTGTTGGGTCAATTTTGTCTTAGTTAAAACCTTTAGATACTAAGTGGTTAGATAGTCTTCATACCAGGCCCTAGGGCTTGCTTAAGTCCATATAGGGCTTTTTTAAGTTTAAAGACATAGTCAGGGTGTTCTAAGCTTTCAAAATCAGGGGGTTGTTGACGGACCCAAACAATGTGTCACGAATATGGGTCTCAAATTTAGAATTTATAAATGAATACTGGAAACCCTTTTACAATCAAAAGTATGAAAATGCAATATAGGGGTCACAGGTCGTATTTTTCTCGGGGCTAGTTGATGTTGAATGATTCGTGCTCGTATTTATGTGTCGTTTGTGAATTGTGGGTTTCGAATGTGATTTGGGTTTTGGTTTCAAATAGAAACGGAATCGCAATAAGAATGAAGGATCTTAGCTAGACGAATTCAACAAGGAATGACAATTTATGAAATTAACCAACAAACAACTCAATCAAAGGCCACTTGCACCATTTTGGAAAGAAAACATGGATCTGATTTCGATTGCACGAATACACTTCAAACTGATCTAAACTCAAAGCATCACCACTCAAGCCGAAACTTAATTTGATTGCAATTGCAGCAATGAAATACTTGCCCAGCAAGGAGAAAGAAAACTAACTGCTGGAATTTGATACTAAGTGCAGTAACTACATGTTCAATTCAGAACATTTTGATTGCAGAAATTGAATGTCAGAATTGCAGAACCGAAGTGCACTTTTAGAAACTGACTGCTGCAACACATTGTATGAAAAATCTATCAAAACAACTAAAACCAAGTGCTAAGCAAACCATCCTTGCCAATTCGGAAATTTGCAGTTAATACAAATGCAGAAACTGAACACTGAAGTCTGAGATGCTGAACAAACTGAGTTCACAGCAAGCTGGATTCAAGTGCAATGGCACACCAAAAACTATGTTTAACTTGGCACCAATCAAAAGCTGAGTTATTACTAGACACAAAGTGTATGAATGAAACAATGTTTGGCATGCAAAGAAAAGAAACTGCTGGGTTCAGAGGCAGAGGATGTGCAGAAATAAAAGTTGCAGAACTTAATGGAGTTACTGCAGAAATTCAGCAACGACAGTAACAACCACTATGAACAATAAAACTGGTTGGGATCGAGGGCAAAGCTCTAAGAAACAGAAAGACTTGACACAAAACCGAAACTTGCTGAAAAGACTTTAACTAGCAGCAATAGAAATTTAATTGCAGAAATGAGAAGTTGATACGCTACAAGAGGAAAAATGGCACGCAACATGAAATTGGCACGCAAGGTTTTAAACAAAATTAAACTGAAGTTTAAAATAATAAATCACTAAACAAGTTCCTAAATTGCTCAACTTGAAGGACATAAACCTAATTAAGCAAAAACTAATCAGAAACGAGATTAACCAAATCTGAAACCAAAACAGAAACTAAACTACAGCAGTAATGAAAATTACAACTAATAAACGAAATTAACTAAGAAATCTAAACATCGATCTCTTCCCGAGCTCGAATGCTTCTTGGTCGTCAAGCAAGAGTGAGCCTCGGACCCGCAAGCTCAGCAAATCAATGGAGAAACGACCTCTGCGAAGAAATCCAGCTCACAGTCTGTGCCAAGCTGAATTGCCAATCGATTTCTTCAATCTTGCCTTGTCCAATCGCGCGGATGATGTGGGGATGAACCAAACACTCCAGGGAACCCCTCTGGATAGCTCGGATGGATGAAGGATGGATCAAAACCGAGATTGAAGCAATGAAGGACAGAGTTGCGGAAACCTCGCAACAACTCTGTTTTGGCCAATTCGGAGCTGGAAATTCACCGAAGCAGCTCCCCAAGGATCTAGCACTCGATCTAGGTCAGAAATCGAGGGGTCGCGCCCCTTGAATTGAAGAAATTAGCTAAAACGATGAAAAAAATGCTAAGAACTGAAGAAGAACTGATTGCGGCGAGGAAAACGCGACAAAGGAGAAGGCTGCGTGTTTTTGATTAAATAGTAACAAATGGACGGCTCAGATTGATCGGAGGAGATCCAACGGCAGATCTTGGTCTGATTTGAGCCAAACTTTTATGATGATGATCTGGGGTCAGGATCTGCCTTGTGGTAGCTCGGATCCTCCAGATATGCAACGGATGGTCCAGATCAACTCTATCTGTGAATGGACGCTCTAGAGCCCTCCAAGCTTGATCCAACGGTTGATTTAGCTCTGATTGGGATGAAACCTTCAGATCTTGATCATAGAGCTTGATCAACCCTAACCCTAGCTCGGATTGCTTCAGATCGTCCCGGATGGCTCAGATCTAGCCGCTCTTGGATCGGACGGCCCGGATTAATCGTAGGCTTGATAATTCGATCCGGTTCACATCCGACTCAGGTTTGACCCAGTATGCCCTAGGTCCAGGATCCTTTCATGCCTACAAAAATATATATTAGAAAATTAGTGGCCAAATAATCCAAAAATTATGTAATTTTGCAATTAAGTCCAAAATAAGATAAAGTTCCAAAACCTAGGGTAAAATCATAATTAAGCAATAAAAACATGGGTCAAACATGGATTTTAGCAATTAAAATAATCAATAAAATGGTGCTTATAACTCCCCCACACTTAACCTTGAGCGTCTCGCGAAAACACTAAATATGTATCCCCTAGATTTACTTAAGCATAATTAGAAGCAAATGAAAAGAAATTACCTAGGGTTGTCAATTCTCATAAATCTAAGCTCTATGGATTAGTATCTTGTCCTTAAATCAACAACTTAGCCTTTTCATCTATCATGAGTCATTGAGATGAATTTAAATCACTAGCCTTTCAAGGGAAGTTTTGGTGGCTCTCTCCTTAAATTCTAAGTTGATGATGGAAGTGGAGCTCACTCATACACACATGCTTCTTGCACTACCATAGGCTTGCTTATTGTCTAATCTCTACCATTAATCATCAATAGGATCAACATCTACAAAAACAAATGGAAACATGGAAAATGGTAAGAAATGGAATAAAAATCAAGGAAATGGAAAAATTGATGGAGTGGGAGACTTGGTTGCTCAAAAATGTTTCCAATGTACTTTGCCCCATCTTCACAGTCCTCTATTGATATGCGAAATGTGGTGGAGTGAATCTTGACTAATTGCCTTTGAATTGAATGAAAAACCTTTCTTTGACTTCCTTGTGCCAAGTTTTTCAATTGTGTGCCAATTCTTGCTTCCTTCCTTTTCTGATTTTTCTTTTTCTTCTTTCTTTCTTTCTTGTAAGGTCAGAGATGAATTGGAAAGAAGATTTGATTCAGATGAGGGCACTTCACTGATTTAAAGTACCAAGACTTCAATGGTGTGCCAACTTGACTTCTTGTTATCTTTTTTTTTTTAGCTGCAATTTTTTTTTCTTCTTTCTCTGTTTCGATTTGAAACATCCCAGCAGCTACATTCTTTTGTTTCTGATCAGCTGTGATGTACTCAACATTCTTTGATGCATTTCCGAAATTTGTTCTCTAATTCACAGCCTTGAAAAATCTGATTTCAGCCTCAACTTAGAACAAACTACCTCTCTAGCATTTCTTTATTTAGTATTCTGATTTCATCCTATTTCCTTCACTTGAAACTTGCTCCCTATGAGGTTGACTTCAGCTAAAAACCATTCTACCAGCTCTATTGAAAACCAGCAATACACTACTGGTTTAGGAAGCTTGAATTAGCTTGAAGTTGGTACATAACTTTCTTGTATGACATGATAAACAATTTCTGCCCAAATTTCTGCATTTATACTTGGCACATTGATTTTTTTCTGTTGTTTTCAGAGCTGCCCAGCTCTACAAACCATTTAGCAAGATGTGTTTTATTTCTAAGCAAAAAACAGCTGCAAATTCATATTGTCTCTGCTGCAATTTCCAGATTTTTTTCTTCTCTGCTGCAATTTCCAGATTTTTTTTTCTGTATTTTCCTTCTCTGATTTCAGCAGCTATACTTTCAATTCCAACTTCATCAGCTCTTTAATTCAGATTCTTAAGCAATTTTGCAGCTTCACATGCATAAGGTATTCGATTAAGCTTACGACTTAGCATGGTTTGCTTCCAATGCGTGCCAACTTGTCTTGGCTTTGCTTCTGAAATTTTTTCTGTTTTGCTCTCAATTTCAGCTTCATGACAGATTTATTGCAAAAACTTTGATTCCTCCAAACAATACATCACATGGTAATGGAGAGTTAAATGCTTCACTAGGTAAGTTGATACATTGCCATTTTTTTTTCTTTTCAGCACTGATTTTTCTTTGCTTGCCATTTAAGTCTTCAAAATATGATAAGGAAACTCAATCTCCAATTGCTTCCATCTCTCTAGCTCAATCTTGGCACCAAACATCACTCACTTGGCACATGAAAATTTTTTTTTTCCGAGTTGAAATGCATCCAAAACTTTAGTCACTCCCCCACACTTAAATCTTTGTCCGTCTCGGGCAAAATATCATTAGAAACATTTTAAACAACAAGTCCAAAGAAAAGTGAGGGTAAGAGAAAGAAATAAGTAAAGGAAAATGGAATAAACATGATTATTGCTAAAAATTGATGTAGAAAGGAAAATAAATGGATTAGCCTCTATAGATGTGATTCAATCATTGAAATATGGTTTTGAAAGAACCTAAGCAAGTTCTAGAGTTTAATAACATGTGTGTCACAAATATAAGGCTAATTCTCACTAGGTGCAAATGATTCATCTCAAATCCTCAATTAAGAATCTAAAGCAAAATCGTACTCAAGCATTCAAGATTTCATCCATGAACTCAAATTCTAAGTTTTAACAACCAAATTTAATTAATTTTCAAAAGACTCTAACATGACATGAAGATAACCTAAAGGGATACATTTATTTCCACTCATGCAAGAAAAAAAAACTTCCAAGAGCACTAACATGCTTTTATTGACAAGGACTCAATTTAAAAGAAAATTCTACTTCTAGAAAGCATAAAAATGAAAAATGCAATAAAAGAAAATACAAGAAAGAAAAATCTCCCCTTTATTCTGGTGGACGGAGTCTATCCAGAAGGAGCCTCCATCTTGGTAGTGGAGGGGTATGAGTAGCTGGGAGAAGTAGGACTCCTCCACACTTGAACTTCGCAAAAAATTTCTCTGGTGGCCTAAGGCGATTCAGGTTCAAGAGCCATTCAAGGGATGGAGTGCTTTTAATTAAAGTCAGATCATCTCCTCCTTCTTGATGCCCTTCAGAAGTCCTTCCAGGAGGCTGGAGTCTGTTCAGTTGGAGCACCCACTCCTGAAGTCTTCTGGACCCTGCAAAACAATGTAATACCTTCCTCAAGCGTGCAGGGTCAGAAAGAAATACAATAGTATCAGTCTCTACATAAAATGAATCCAAAACTGCATCATATTCAATTAAATCAATTCTTGGTGCCTCAATATCATTTTCAAAATTATTTCCTACCAAATTTGCATCCAGAGGCTCATCACAAATAAAGAAATCAATTTCTGGCTCATCAATAGAAATTTCACAATTATTTTCAATCAAGGGTGTATCAAGCAATGTATCACAGCCAATCAAATCAATATCAGATATCTCCAAAAGTTTCTCACATTCAACCTCAGCATATGATATAGCAAGAGATTCATCAAAATAAATAACATCCATTTCAGGCACTTCTAAAAATTTTTCACTATCCATATCCACAAAAGATGTATTGAGTGATTCATCATAAAAAACTACATCAATTATGGGTGCCTCTAAAATTATTTCACTATCCATAGCAAGAGATGTATCAAGTAATGTAGTACGATCAATGAAATCAATGTTTGGTACCTCTATTGGATTTTCACAAATAATTTCTACACAAGGTATATCAATAAATTTATCAGAATCAATAAAATGAGTACTAGGTACCTCACTGCATTTTTCTGAACAAAGAGGAGAAATACTTACCTGAGCGTGTTGGATAATACCTGAAGGTTCTATAGTAGTAGATGTATCTGTGTCCTCCTCCTGGTCATGTTCATGCTCCCCTTCAGCCTCAGGCTCTGGTGGACAATCAACTGGTGATCCTTGGGTGCTTGCTTCCACCATGCAAGTCCCTACACTTTCTGGTTCATTCTCTAAATCTTGTGGTGGTCCCTGGGGCTTTGTGCAATCCCCTACACCTATGGAATCATCTCCTCTGCATGCTTCTCCTGTAATATCTGCAACAACAATATTAGAAAAATTAGGACCCTCAATAACACTATCATCAGAAAATAAAAGTCTAGAATGGTCCTGTGGAGCTTCAATTTCTTCTTCTGGAGCTGAAAAATTTGGAATTGGATTTTGAGTAGGAATCTCCGGAGGAATGCATGCTGTAGGTGCCCAGACTTTAATGTATTCTTCTTCTTCTTCTTCTAAAATTGCAAGATCCATTAAAGAAAGATTTGGCCTTGCACTAGGGTCACCTTGAACTTGCATTTGATTCATTTGACTAGCAATTTGTCCAACGCCTCTTTCGATGTCTTGAAGCCTTTGCTACTTTTGATGATATTGTACAACTTGTTGATAAATCTCCTCCATTTTTTGTTGTTGTGCCTCATTCTCATTAAGATTCTCAAAGCCTCTTTGGTTAGTGTGAAACCCCTGTTGGTCTTGAAATGGAACATAAGGCTGTTGAAAACTGTAAGTAGGCTGTGAAGTCTGAAATAGAGACTGTAGGGGCTGATCAAATGGATGAATGGACTGATTAAATTGCTGAAAACTTGGCTCATAACATGGTGGAGATAGCTGAAAATTTTGATTCTGAAATTCTTGGATCTGTGGTTGAAATTGATGTGGGGGCTGTTGGTACTGATTTTGGTGCTGAATTTGTTGAGGATATGGCTGGAAATTGCTTTGGAAATTTGATGGACCTTGCTGAAAACTATTCCCCGGAAAACCTTGATTTGGACCTTGCTGAAAAGTGTGATAGGGCTGCTGAAAACTCTAATTGGGCTGCTGAAAACTCTGAAACTGCTGTTGGAATTGTAGCTGCCCATGAAAACCTTGATTTTGGTTAAATGTTGACTGTTGATGCTGAAAACCTTGCTGAAAAGGCTGAGACATCTGCTGGAAATTTTGATAGCTTCCTGAACTTGCTGATTTTGGTGGTATTGAGGCTGAAAATTCTGATATTGCTGTTGGAATTGTTGTGGTTGCTCGAATTACTGTAATGGTGGCTGAAACTGAAAGTTTGGTTGCTGAAAATTAGAATAGGGCTGCTGGAAATCTTGATTTGGCTGCTGAAATTGCTGGAGAGGCTGAAATTGTGGCTGAGGTAGCTTCTGATAAGTAGATGACTGAGCTTTCCATTTTTGTTGGTAGTCCAACTCCTTTAACACATTTCTTAACTCCTCCAATGTCTTTTCTATCTCTTTACCGAACTCTGGTGACTCCATTTTGATCTTGCAACCCTGTCACAAAACAAACAAGAAAAATGGCAGCAACCGTATACAAATGATAAAGCAACAGAAAATAGAACCCAATGATATATCAAAAAGTATACAAGCAAAAATCAAACAAATTAACTAGTTGCTTCCCCGGCAACGGCGCCAAAAATTTGACGGACCCAAACAATGTGTCACGAATGTGGGTCTCAAATTTAGAATTTATAAATGAATGCTGGAAACCCTTTTACAATCAAAAGTATGAAAATGCAATATAGGGGCACAGGTCGTATTTTTCTCGGGGCTAGTTGATGTTGAATGATTCGTGCTCGTATTTATGTGTCGTTTGTGAATTGTGGGTTTCGAATGTGATTTGGGTTTTGGTTTCAAATAGAAACGGAATCGCAATAAGAATGAAGGATCTTAGCTAGACGAATTCAACAAGGAATGACAATTTATGAAATTAACCAACAAACAACTCAATCAAAGGCCACTTGCACCATTTTGGAAAGAAAACATGGATCTGATTTCGATTGCACGAATACACTTCAAACTGATCTAAACTCAAAGCATCACCACTCAAGCCGAAACTTAATTTGATTGCAATTGCAGCAATGAAATACTTGCCCAGCAAGGAGAAAGAAAACTAACTGCTGGAATTTGATACTAAGTGCAGTAACTACATGTTCAATTCAGAACATTTTGATTGTAGAAATTGAATGTCAGAATTGCAGAACCGAAGTGCACTTTTAGAAACTGACTGCTGCAACACATTGTATGAAAAATCTATCAAAACAACTAAAACCAAGTGCTAAGCAAACCATCCTTGCCAATTCGGAAATTTGCAGTTAATACAAATGCAGAAACTGAACACTGAAGTCTGAGATGCTGAACAAACTGAGTTCACAGCAAGCTGGATTCAAGTGCAATGGCACACCAAAAACTATGTTTAACTTGGCACCAATCAAAAGCTGAGTTATTACTAGACACAAAGTGTATGAATGAAACAATGTTTGGCATGCAAAGAAAAGAAACTGCTGGGTTCAGAGGCAGAGGATGTGCAGAAATAAAAGTTGCAGAACTTAATGGAGTTACTGCAGAAATTCAGCAACGACAGTAACAACCACTATGAACAATAAAACTGGTTGGGATATAGGGCAAAGCTCTAAGAAACAGAAAGACTTGACACAAAACCGAAACTTGCTGAAAAGACTTTAACTAGCAGCAATAGAAATTTAATTGCAGAAATGAGAAGTTGATACGCTACAAGAGGAAAAATGGCACGCAACATGAAATTGGCACGCAAGGTTTTAAACAGAATTAAACTGAAGTTTAAACTAATAAATCACTAAACAAGTTCCTAAATTGCTCAACTTGAAGGACATAAACCTAATTAAGCAAAAACTAATCTGAAACGAGATTAACCAAATCTGAAACCAAAACAGAAACTAAACTACAGCAGTAATGAAAATTACAACTAATAAACGAAATTAACTAAGAAATCTAAACATCGATCTCTTCCCGAGCTCGAATGCTTCTTGGTCGTCAAGCAAGAGTGAGCCTCGGACCCGCAAGCTCAGCAAATCAATGGAGAAACGACCTCTGCGAAGAAATCCAGCTCACAGTCTGTGCCAAGCTGAATTGCCAATCGATTTTTTCAATCTTGCCTTGTCCAATCGCGCGGATGATGTGGGGATGAACCAAACACTCCAGGGAACCCCTCTGGATAGCTCGGATGGATGAAGGATGGATCAAAACCGAGATTGAAGCAGTGAAGGACAGAGTTGCGGAAACCTCGCAACAACTCTGTTTTGGCCAATTCGGAGCTGAAATTCACCGAAGCAGCTCCCCAAGGATCTAGCACTCGATCTAGGTCAGAAATCGAGGGGTCGCGCCCCTTGAATTGAAGAAATTAGCTAAAACGATGAAAAAAATGCTAAGAACTGAAGAAGAACTGATTGCGGCGAGGAAAACGCGACAAAGGAGAAGGCTGCGTGTTTTTGATTAAATAGTAACAAATGGACGGCTCAGATTGATCGGAGGAGATCCAACGGCAGATCTTGGTCTGATTTGAGCCAAACTTTTATGATGATGATCTGGGGTCAGGATCTGCCTTGTGGTAGCTCGGATCCTCCAGATATGCAACGGATGGTCCAGATCAACTCTATCTGTGAATGGACGCTCTAGAGCCCTCCAAGCTTGATCCAACGGTTGATTTAGCTCTGATTGGGATGAAACCTTCAGATCTTGATCATAGAGCTTGATCAACCCTAACCCTAGCTCGGATTGCTTCAGATCGTCCCGGATGGCTCAGATCTAGCCGCTCTTGAATCGGACGGCCCGGATTAATCGTAGGCTTGATAATTCGATCCGGTTCACATCCGACTCAGGTTTGACCCAGTATGCCCTAGGTCCAGGATCCTTTCATGCCTACAAAAATATATCAGAAAATTAGTGGCCAAATAATCCAAAAATTATGTAATTTTGCAATTAAGTCCGAAATAAGATAAAGTTCCAAAACCTAGGGTAAAATCATAATTAAGCAATAAAAACATGGGTCAAACATGGATTTTAGCAATTAAAATAATCAATAAAATGGTGCTTATCAGTTGTCCTACATAAACCTCTTCCTTAATTAGGCCATTTAGGAAGGCTGACTTAACATCCATTTGATACAATTTGAATCATTTATAGGCTGCATAACTTAAAAGCATCCTAATAGACTCAAGTCTAGCTACAGGGGCATAGGTTTCATCATAATCAAGTCCTTGTACTTGGCTAAACCCTTTAGCTACTAACCTAGCCTTATTCCTGACTGTTTTACCTTGTTCGTTAAGTTAATTCCTAAAGACTCATTTGGTTTCAATAAACTTTTTGTCTTTAGGTAAGGGTACTAAATCTCAGACTTGACTACGTTCAAATTCGGCTAACTTCTCTTGCATAGCTATGATCCAATCAGGGTCAAGTAAAGACTCTTCTACTGATTTTGGTTCAATTTTGGAAATTAAAGCAATCTGGCTAAGGCTTCTAAAGGCTGACCTAGTTTGAGCCCTTCGTTCTGGATCACCTATGATTTGATCAATAGGGTGGGCTGAGCTAACTCGAATGGTTCTAGTTTGGTTAGGTGAAGGTTCAGTCAGATCATGGTCTTGGTCCTTAATTGGGCTTTCATCTGGGTCAGTACTGGACCTAACAAAATCAATTGGTTGGTAGGTGGTTTGATCAGAGTTATTTGGGTCAGATTTTTTATCAAATTTTACATTTGTAGTTTCTTCAATTCTTAGGGTAGTTTTGTTATAAACTCGATAGGCTCTACTGGTAAGGGAATAACCTACAAAGATACCTTCCTTAACCTTATATGTAAACTTTCCTAAGTGTTCTCTAGTATTTAATATATACACTTTACATCCAAATACTTTAAAATACTTAATATTAGGTTGTTTGTTATAATAGATTTCAAAAGACATTTTTCCTAGATTTTTATTTATAGTTATTCTGTTTTGTACATAACAGGTTGTACTGACAGCCTCAGCCCAAAGGTATTTAGGTAAGTTGTATTCATTAAGCATTGTTCTGGTTGCTTCTTGTAGTGTTCTTTTTTTTATATACAATTCCATTTTGTTGAGGTGTTTTAGGGCAGGAGAATTCGTGGTGGTAGCCATTTTCTAAACAGAATTGATTAAATTTTTGATTTTTGAATTCCACACCGTTATCGGTCCTAAGTCTTATAATTTTAACCCCTTTTTCATTTTCTGTTAATTTACAAAATTGAGTAAATATATCAAACGTTTCATCTTTATTTTTTAAGAATTTTACCAAGGTGAATCTTGAATAGTCATCTATAATTACTAAACAGTATAGATTCCCACTAATTGATTTTACCCCATGTGAGTCAAATAGGTCTAGGTGAACAGTATAGTCATCTAGTTTGTTTCCCTTGTTGACAAGCATTAGATAAGGTTGTCTCAAAGTTAGGTAACTTTGGTAGGCCTCTAACTAAACCATTTAATTTAGGTAATTTTCTGAAGTGAGTGTGTGAAAGTCTCCTATGCCAGAGCCAAGTCTCATCCTTATGTGTTAAAAGACAATTTGCTAGGGGACGGGTTAACCTAATTTCATAGATGTTATTGTGTGTATGTCCTCTAAGTGTGATGTTTGGGTTGTCAGTGTGTTTGATCAGACATTCATTGGACAAGAACCTAACCTTATACCCAGTGTCACACAATTGGCTGATACTTAGTAAATTGAAGTGAAAGTTTTCAATAAGTAAGACATTTTTAATTATAAAATCAGACTCAAGTTCAATGTTACCTAGGCCAATTACCTTAAGTTTACCGTTGTTTCCAAACGCAACGGTCCCTAGACTTTTGTACTTAAGTTTTGTAAACTTGGTGGGATCCCCAATCATGTGTCTGGAGCACCTACTGTCGATAATCCACTTGTTTTCCTACAGTTAGAAGATTTTTTAGAATTTAGTTTAAATTTTGAATGAGTTAAAGGAATGATTTAAAGAAACTTAAGAAATTTGAACCCCAAAAAAAACTTAAGAAGTTTAAAAGTTTGAATTTTTAAAACGCTTAGGAGAATTTGAATTTTAAAAAACCTTAAGAAATTTGAAAACTTAAAATTTCAAAAAAGTTAAGGAATTTAAAAGATTTAAGGAATTGAAAATTTTGAATTTTGAACAACTTAAAAAGGACTTAAGAAATTTGAAATTTGAATTTTGAATTTAGTTGTCCTTATTCATCTCACTTGATCTAAGTTGTCAATCAAAGGGATCCTATGATTTGTGTGAGATAAGTTTGAGTTTGTTTTATAAAAGTTAATCTGACCTCTGTTAGATTCAGGTTTGACAAGAAGTAGTTTAAAAGTATACTTCCATAATTGGTTTCCAGGCCGTGGCGAGGCACAGAGGTCTTCTTTGGCCGAAGCCTTATTGGATCAACAATCACTTTCTAGGCAAAATCGCTTAAGGAAATTGTACTTTTAACCTACCTATTGAAACTCCTTGGTCTAATTAGTCTAGGATGTGGCGGGGTAGCTTCGGCTAGTTCCATTGGGCTAAGATGACCAAATAAAGGACGTCTTCCCCTACCTGACTCCTTAGATCAGCTTCCCTAACATACTATCAGCTCGCCCTACCCTGGTACTGAGTAGGTCAAGTGTCAGACTAACTTTTGAAACTAGTCCTAGGTACCCAACGGGTAAAGGGTGACTTTGAGGTGCCAACTAATTTGGTGCCTCCCACTAAATTATAGGTAGGGTGTCTAAGGTCAATGTAATGAATATCCTTCTTGGGGACATAGTATTGGTTCTGCCCTACTTGCTTTGTTAGGTAAGCTTTCGGGATCCACGCTTTTCGCCGGTTTTCACGTGGGTGGACAAATGAGATAAAGAATTTTTGGGTCGATCCTGATTTATATCCTATCCCAGATTTATTGTACACGTCCTTTTGAGATCCAAGAATAAGGTCAAGATTCTTGGACCGGGTTGTAAAAGTTGTTAGTAAGTCCTTAAGGTTTTGAACTTCACCCTTTAGGGTGGACTTATCATTTTTAAGTTCAATTGTTCTTTCATTTTAAGTTGATTCAGTTAAGGTTTTGGTATTAATTAATTGCTCCTTAAGGTCTTGATTTTCCTTAAGGAGCTGGTCATTCCTAGATTCAGATGCAAACAAATTTTTATTTAAAACAGAGATAATCTTAAAAAACTTTTTATTAATTGAATCTAAGTATACCTCAGTCGAGCCGTCCGAAAAGAGTCTGATCTCTTGGCTCAACTCGTATTCGGAATCTTTGTCGCTCTCCGAGTCCGATCCAGGTCCGGTTGCCATTAGCGCGAGGTAACTTGAATTTTTTGGTGGTTCATTGTCGAAGTCGTCCGAGCTCTCGTCCCAGGTGGCTTGTAAAACCTTCTTCTTCTTGTTCTTCTTAGGTTGGTCCTCCTTTTTATAGGGGCATTCATGTTTGAAGTGCCCTTTTCTGTTGCAGTTGAAGCAGGTCATTTTGCTTTTACCTTCATTGCTAATGGACTTCATTATCTTTTGGAGGTCCCTTTTTGAAAACTTGTTCTTCTTTTTGGCAAAGACTTTTCTTACCAAGTTTACCATATGTTCCTCGTCGTCTGAGTCTGACTCTGGTTCTTCTTCGGATTCTTCTTGAATATTCTTCTTCGACTTGACCTTTCTTGAAGAATCTGCAAACAAAGCAAACCCTTTCTCGGCCTTGGCGTTAGTTTGTTCATGCAACTCTAATTCACAAAACAGTTCATTTAAATTTATTTTGGAAAGATTTCTAGAAATTTTATAAGCATCTACAATGGATGCCCATAATGAATTTCTAGGAAAGACATTTAGTGTATACCTTATAATGTCTCTATTTTCTTGTTTGTGCCAAATCAGGTGGAGTCCATTTAGTGTGTCCTTGATCCCAGCGTGAAGTTGACTTGCAGATTCTCCTTCCTGCATTTTCATATTAAACAATTTATTTAAAAGCAAATCTCTTTTTGTTACCTTTGCATCAGTAGTGTCTTCATGCAATTCAATTAGTTTATCCCAAAGTTCTTTTACTGATTCGGTTGGTCTGATTCTGTTCAGCTCTTCTTTGGTTAGTCCGCACTGGAGGGTGTTCTGCGCTTTGAACTCGAACTGAGCTTTTTTCTTTATTTCCAGGTTCCACTATCGGGCTTCAGTGGCGCCTTGTTTCCCTCGTCCATTGGTGGTTCGTAGCCAGTTTGCACCGCGAACCATTGATCCATATCGGTTTTGAGGTACACTTCCATTCTCCGCTTCCAATAGGGGAAATCTTCCCCGTTGAAGAGCAGAGGACGAGCAGTGCTGTAACCTTCACTCTGGGCCATCTGTGATTTACAAAAAAATAATAAAACTCGTTCCAAGACTAAGTCTTGGATTAGTGGTGTGGTACGAAAAAAAAGGAATAAGAGAAGAGCGACTCAAAATGGTGTTGCACCAAATTCGAGTAAAACTGAACGAACAAAAGAAAAAGATCTAAATTTAAGCAACAATACCTAATTTATATTGTGCAACGAAAAACACAAAATGCGAAAAACTGGATCTCCCCCGGCTCTTACGGTGGTTGCACCGATTCAGAGCGTACCAGTGCTCTGATACCACTTGTAGGACCGATGCACATGAGAGGGGGGTGAATCACGTGACTTTTAAAACTTTCGTTTTAAAATCAGAGTCGATAGAAAATCATACGATGCTTTGAAAAACGTGCGCGGCGGAAGAATTAAAATGAAACACGAAAGCGAAAACCAATAAAAAATAAGCGATGAGTTTTACTTCGTTCAGAGCCTTCGGCGACTCTTACTCGAAGGCCCAAGCTCCTTGAACCTTTCCTGTGGGCAATCCACTAAAATTCTCTACCGGTAAACTCCCGGTAGAGCGATTCGAATACAAAATTAGCCGGAAGTGTAACAACCCTACACTTCTCCCTTATATAATTTCAATGCAGGCAGAACAAATAAAAATGCATTACCCAACACTTAAGATTATCTGAAGCAGCTTGGGTGTTGGGAGTGATCTTCCGGCAGCAGTCGGACAGCGTCGAGTCAAAGCATAAACCGCAGCAGAGGAGCGTGGAAGCCAGAGAGCGCCAAAGCTTGAACTAGACTTAAAAATATATATATCTTTAGAGGGCTTGCTTGCTTCTTTTTATAGTGCCTCGAGCTGTCAATATTCAATCTGATGCATGATCTTCTCAGCCCAAACTTTATCCATCAGCCAGCTATTCTTAAATAATTTAAAAATAGCTAATTAAATTAAGATAAGAATGCATTTAGAGTTAATTAAAATGCTCCACTTAAATTAAGATAAGAATGCTCCACTTAAATTAAAATAAGAATGCTCCAATTAAATTGAAAAAATAATTTAAATAAAGTTAGCAAGCTATTCTTTGGAATAATCTAAAGAAGATAACGTTTCTATCCTTTGCTCCACTTAAATAAAAAATAATTTAAATAAAGTTAGCAAGTTATTTTTTGGAATAATTCAAAGAAGATAACGTTTCTATCATTTGCTCCACTTAAATTAAAAAAATAATTTAAAGTTTAAACTCTCGTACATAATAACATTTTATCATTAGTAGGAGTAATTTTATTCTCAAATAAAATAAGAAATACGAATAATTTAAATGAGAGTTTATCCTCCACCGAGGATTTAGATGAGGAATAATTTATAATTTTATTCTCAAATAAAATAAGAAATACGAATAATTTAAATAAGAGTTTATCCTCCACTGAGCTTATAGGTTGTAAATGTTAAAAATATATTAAGAATTAAACCCAAACTTGTTAAGCTTTACAAAATCAAAATGTAATTTTTTTTTGTAAACATGATCAGAACATTATTGCTTTGACCTAACATACCTTAATGGATAATCCTAAAGAAGAGCATGAAACACCCACAGATCTTTTTTTCGCCATTATGAAAATAGAGTACTGTAGAAACCCTAATCGTTTCTTTGAAGAGTATCGATCAGTGTAGACTTCCACAGAACCCCTGAACACCGCCTGAGGGATACACGAACAAACTTACGTAAGGTTTTGATTTGGGGGGGAGGAGCTAGAGGGATGACCTCGCGACTATAACATAGCTATCACTTTTCGACAAGAAGAAATAGGATTCCTACGCTAAGAGAGAAAGGAGAAAAGAAGAATATTTACATTCGAATTACAATCTATTATTTTAAAATCAAAATTATAAAAAAAATATTTTGGATACCTCAAAAATCTATCTGCGAAAGTAGTTCTTGACAAATGAGATATAAGATATTTTTTAGTGTCTTTTATTAAAAAAACAAATATCAGAATATTTTTTTAATAATTATGTATTCTCAAATACGTCATTTGATAAAAAAAAATCAAATGTAATATATTAAATTAAGTATTTTATAATTTTATAATTATTTTTAAATAATTTTGATTAATTTAAAATAATTTTGAATAATAATATTAAAAAATTAAAATTCAAAATTTTAAAATTTAATATTTAATCAAATGTAACAATTATTTTAAAATTTAATAATCATTATAATATAAAAAATTATCTATTTAATATTTATCAAATTGAATCAAATTCATCCTAAATATATTATACTAAATGTATTATAAGCTTCAAATAAGGATAATAGCCAAACTCTTGTTTAGCAGAAAAGACAAAATGAAAAAATGAAAAATAATAGTAGCAGATCCGAAGGCGAGATAATGATAAATAAAAATTATATATGATGCTAGTAATGACTTTTTTTATCAATATTCTCCATTCTTTGCGAGGAAAAAGGTGCAGCAAACAAAAATAAATTCTCATATACAACAGTAAAGAAGCCGCAACAATAGGATATATACTCTCACATCATTAGTGACCTTTTTCTTACAAATCGCAAATAGCTGGTTTCCACCAAAAAAAATATAAAAAAAAAACAAACAAAACAAATACTAAAAACTAACCTAAAGATCTCTAGTATATGTTGGAACTTCAGCAAAGAACATGAATTTGCTATCCTCGTAAATATCTTATCCCCTAGAGTTTCTCCAGTGTTTCCTGGAAAATTATCAATCTTTAGTGGCAATACAGTTTAATGACAGAATCTGCTCCGGCAGTGAATAACCATGGCTGCCTCGGATGGAATTTGCAATCGAGCACACCTGTTCAATCAGTATGTTGACGCAATGTTTAGTTCGAACAAGACGGGAAGATAATATTTTGAATTAAGGAACAAGATATCTTGAAGATAATAGTTTCCTAATCCAAACGGGGAACAAGAAAATTAAGGAAATGGAAAATAACAAAAGTTGCAACACAACCGACCTCTGCCATTAGAACTATTATGCCCACGCAAAATTTCCAATGGGACAATGAGAGGATTCTGATTAAGATCGGAGTAAACCATTCCGTGGAACACATAAGCAGTGCAGTCTTCCGAACTAGAGGCAAAGAGAGGGTACAAGCGGTGAAACGTGACATTTGTGACATCTTTCGGATGGGTCCTGTAGATTTGCAAGTACAAAATGCACACAGTGGGATGAGATACATAGAGAGAAGCTGGGACTAGAGTAGATAATAAATATGAAAAAAAAGGAAAATTGAAGAAAATATAAAATATAATGAGAATCATCAATTGGATGAGATCGATAGGGTTTAAGTTATAAAACCTGGCATATACTCAACTATATATATATAAAGGTCTACCATAAGATTCAGAATTAAAGGGTAAAAAAATAATAGAAAGCTAAACAAACAGTGAGCTTACGTCAAGGTCTTATATGGTTTGGATGAAAGGTCCATATCAAACCAGCACATTTTTCCTTCCTTGCTGCCCACAATGACATTATCGCCTATATATACAAAATTTTGTCACTATAACTCAGGGATTCAAGTATTTTTCTTCATAATTCTACCTTGCCATGAAGTTTTGTTGAAAATTCTATAAGAAAATTACCTCCTGGATGAATTGAAATGGAAGAAACCTCTTGAAGACCAGTCTCGAGCTTCTTGACAAGCTTGTGCTTCAGAAGATCATAAACCCGGACATGAGTCTTGGTTGATATGAAGAATATCGATCGTGTTGGATGAAAAACTGCAGAGACTGGAAGACCATGCAACTTCTTAAATGGATTATGTGTATGCTTCTTGGAGAGTTGGTGTATCAATATTGCTCTAGAATCACGTGCAATGTACAAGTCAAGGGATACTTGAGGTTTATAAAACAGTAAAATGTAATGGCAATTAACACTGGCTGTTGGATTATTTGCAAATGATATCTAGACATAGACCAAGGAAAATATGTGTTACTTCCCTCTTTGCAACCTAAGACAACCTGAGCTTCCAGCATACCAACACAACTATGAATCTAGAGTCCAACACCACTTTCTAATGCCATACCTGGTACAGGATTTGGGTTCTGATGCCTATAGGCTACAATTATCTGTTCATCATTGTTCCAAACATTATATGGCTAAACCACCTACGTGATATTCTACTGCTTATTTTCAAGCTCGTTCTAAGCACTTGCGAGATTATGTCCTTTTTAAAGAACTTGGTTAGCAACCTATGTCCACGGCTAAAGTACAAATGTCATAATTTTTGTATATATTTCAAAATTTCCAATTTGTGATTGTACATCAGAGTAAAAAGAAAGAATGAAAACTGAGAGAAGAAAATATCATATAAACTAAGACCAAGAAAAATGCATAATTAGGATATCACTAGGAACCACAGTAGTGAAATAGTCTCCTTTCCGATGCCAATCAATTGTTGTCACGGCCTGCAAGCAAGCCAAAAGAATAAAAGAAAGGGATTGGCATATATTCAACCAAGTAAAATGAATTAATTCAAAGACTTAAGACTAAGGTCCAACAAGAATTATGTAATTAGATGTGTGCATAAATTGATAATCAATAGCATAGTTTGTCACAATTAATATTGGCAATGGGATTGAATAGTTAAATGCTTTTAACTATATTTGAATCGGATTGGTAGTATTGGTGAAATTGGAGTTGATGTTTAAAAAAAAGAGAAAATATATAATAAAATTATTTATATTACAACAAATATTCTAAAATCTTGAGAAGAACATCTATTTATACTTATTTGATTTTTAGTAAAGCAATATACAAATAATGTCATTAATTAAAATAATAAATAATACAAGCAGATTATAACCAATAATAAAATCACATTTTTATGTATAAATTACTCAATAAACTTGAGTACTAAGATATATTTTATTAGTGTTATATCTTAATATACAATGTAAGGATTTAGTCAATTCCTAATTAGATTCAAATCGGTTTTTATATTTAAAGGAAGAGTTTTAGAATTCTTATTGATTAAAAAAGTTTATTGTATTCTCTTTTACTCTATAATAGCTAGCCTCTCAATCCACAATAAGCTCACTTGAACAATAATGAGCAAAAGAAAAGAAAGATGGGCAAAGCATTCAATTTAACAAGTGATTATGACAATTAAATGAATGATGCTTGACTTTGTGAATCTTAAGATGCAATAAGGCTAAAGAGAGCAACAAAGACTCTCCTTCCCATGTAAGTTCACTAAGAATTAAATTGGGACAAAGGGGAAGGCTAAATTGACCAAGTTAGCCATGTCATCTTAAGCCAAACCAAGTTTTAACACAAAATCTTATCCATTTTGACTTTTAATTTGATCAAATTTTTATAGATTCTATCAATTTTCTAATATATTTTAATTAACTTGTAGCTAATTTCTTTGAATCTCTAGTATTTCTTAACCTCTATGATACACCAATTTTACAAAATATATATATATATATATATATTAGATCTGCCATTGCAGACACCAATCTAACTTGGGCGATTTGTATTTGGTATTAACCAATTTTGCCACCTATGATTAATAGTACTATAAAGATACATATGCACCATTCTGAAAGATGATCCAAGTTTAGTAGACAGTGAAACATAGCTCACCTTGAGATGCTTTAATCGGATGGCATCATATTTATCATCTCGAATCCATCTCACCACAGGAGTGGTATTTCCTAAAGCACAAAAACTAATGTCAATTAATCTAAACATAAATTAAATGATATGATGAGTACAGACACTTACCCTCATCCTCCTCTAATGGTGATTCCTCCAGATGAAGCAACTCCTTGACCCTTGCCTGGTTCTCTGCATTTGCCAATCCAGTATCAAAAATAAGCGCATCACGCCCTCTGTAAAGCAATGTGTAAACACATGTTAGAAAGGAGCAAATAACCTGTAACAAGCAAGGCTAATTCTATTTCAAAGCATCTAGCTTACACAGAAATTGACAGAATAGGAAGTTCAGGTAATGGGTTCCATGCTATATGATTAACAGCTTCACCAACATCCCAAACTTTAATACAACGGCTGGTTTCGATCTCCCAAACACGCACTGTACCATCGGATGAACCTTCAGACACACAGCCAATGATTAGTTCTAATACAATTGAGAGAAAGGAAAAGAAAATATGAATAATAAAAGAACAATAAAACAAACAAAAAAATGTAGAGGTATTTTATCACAAACCAGATGCCATCCACTGCCCTGATATATCAATTGATATTGTCTTCACAGGGCCTGTATGCCCTCTGTACTCAAGATAACATGTAGAAGGATAAGGTCTCAAATCTTTCCGACTAGGTAACTTGGGCTTTAGAGATTCTGGATCTATGTTAATCTGCAAAAGGAAAAAAGAATGTCTTGTTAGAATAAGAGGTTCAGGAAAAGTTATTATGTATATCAGGACATACGATCATTAGGAATAACATTGCTCATTCCGTCTTATTTAGGTACGTTGAGAAGCGCATAAACATTTTTTTTAAAAAAGGATTCTTTAGCCATAAAAGAGCCACATACACGTTTTTTTCGGGTTCTAGGACATAAATAGAGGTCAAGGCATCGGTCAAAATTTTCTTTAAGTGCGTTCTCATAAGCTGGCACGCTCCGTAGCGACTCGAACCTGTTAATTGTGCACCAAAGTCAGCATTATGACTCAGTCAGAACATGACATAACAAGCAACAAGACCTATAATTACCTTCTAGGAATAAACTTGGGACGGTCTTCCTCAAACATTAACTGGTAAGAGTTGATCTCCTCCTGAGTAGGAATGAACTCTACAGAAGGATTATATGATTCTTCATGACCTGCAAGTGAAAAGGCAAAACATAAGTCATGTCACAAACATCAAAAGTTATTCTTTCAGACTGTAACTTATGAATGTGATGCACTAAGTTTGACAATACTTTGAACATAAATGAACCTCGAACACAACTGCTCTAGAAAACATGGACTAGACAAAAATCAAATACTCTTTCATAGTAGAGTTGACCATGATACCTGCCAGTTTTGGTTTGGGTGCCGGAATATAACTCAAACCATGCCTCTTGTTTTCAGCTGCAGTTGAATCATCACCCCATAGCAAATAAACACGAGGCTGCTCCTTTGGTTTGTCAAACTTAATAAGCCCTTTTCGAATAGCTCTAACGTATCGAACAACCTGACACCAGAATGGTAAACGCATGAAAAAAAAAAATTATGATGTTTGCACAATAATTGAGAAAAGCATTAGATGGTTATAGCACCAGCAAGGTTGTAAAAATCGCTAGGCGGTAGTCGGGCGGAGGACTACCGCCTAGTGCCAAGTCGGCGCCTAGGCGGCACTAGGCGGCGCTAGGCGGCACCACGGTGGGGTGCCGCCTAGGCCGACTTTTACAACAATGAGCACCAGACTCTGGAGGAAAAAAAAATAA
This sequence comes from Boesenbergia rotunda, assembly GCA_024364735.1. Taxonomy (NCBI): domain Eukaryota; kingdom Viridiplantae; phylum Streptophyta; class Magnoliopsida; order Zingiberales; family Zingiberaceae; genus Boesenbergia; species Boesenbergia rotunda. Next base: position 204,526 of record JAGFNQ010001566.1, read on the forward strand.
CCCGCATAGATGTTTTTAGACCTATTGCCATAGGGAATAAGAAAAGCATAGAAAACCAAAGTAACTGTGAAAAGGGGAATTGTAATTATTATGTAGGCTCCCTCAATATTTTGTAAGTATCAGACAGTTCCTTGTGGTTATTAAGGAAACTACGTCAATCTAAACAAATTGAAATGACATCTACTCCAACACATAGAAAACTGTTCTCCAAAGGAATAAGTGCAAAGCACTCATTACAATATCACAAACCAGTGCTCTAAATGGCAGCCACAGCTGCCGCCTAGGCAGGAGATGAGCATCAACTGCACCGCCTTTGCCTTGAGCAGTGCTTTAAGCAATCAAAGATGAGGCGAGGCTGGTGAGGCGAGCAAGGCAACACACGAGAAGGGCGAGGTGGTGGGTGAGGCGGTCAATGCAATAGGTGAGGTGGTCAAAGTCAACAAAATTTAAAAAGCCTAGATATATTGATACACTCTCTCCCTTCCAAAACATAAATAACTCCACTAATTCACCAAGTCACCCACAACCCACCTCCTTCCTCCTAGAACCGCCCCTACCGTGCCACCCCACCACTGCCGCCGTCGCCGCTTATTGCCGCCAGCACACTAGGTTAGCTTTTATATATTTCTGGTAAGTTCTTGTTCTAGTTTTGATATTTTATTTAATTATTGAAGATTAATGGTGGAAAATGATAAACAAGCGAAAGTCTAGTGATATTGTTTGGGATTATAAGGTGTTGTATTGCAAAGAAAAAAATGATTGGATCACAAATAAATTGTGTAAGAGGCTTATTGAGGGAGGAGTTTATCAGATGAAGCATCGTCTAGGGAGTAGGCACATAAAGAATAATGACTATTTGTAATATTATATATAAGAAATAGTAAAAACAAATTTAACCATCTAAGAGGCCAAGGCGATAGGCGGTCACTGACCCCCAAGCCACTGTCATTTACAACACTGTCACAAACCCTAGTGCAAGACACTTGTATTGTAATATGACAAAACTCTCTCGTTAGAGCTTTTTCCAATTCCAAGTCTCCCAAATTAAAGTCCTCCCGTGCTACCAACTAACAACCTAGAACTAATCTTATTCAATTCAAGGAAGATCCATGCATACATTGTTGGGCTTATATATTAAGAATAATCGACAGAGAGGTGTTATGATGAAACCATTATGGTAAATTGCACTCTAAAATATTGGTAAAATAAATACTAGAGCTCTCCAAATATGAATATTATTACAATAAAGAACAAACACAAGCTGTTAAAATCATTCATTCTCACATCTAAACCTGAGTTAGAGGGCCTTGGATAAACCCTAATGGTAGGCAAATCACTTGCTGAAACTATAATATGATGAATTAGGACAATTGCCAACAAGTGAACTTGAAATGAACTTCATAGACTTCAAAAAAATAATAATAATAATAATAATTTAAGCTAAAATCTGACAAGTGATAAACGAGGCACAAAGCTAGATAATAAACTCATTTTGCAAAAAATTCCAAGAGAAAACAGTAACCTGATATATAACATAGACAACATGATTACCCTTTTTCCTAAAAAAATAATTAACCAGGTAACAGTTGAACCTAAGGCGACTGGCCAGTCCTATAAAAATTTTCCACTGGTCACGAGGATAAATCGGAGAAGTGCACATGAAGGCCCATCCTGATAGCCAACATTCTCAAGTCCGCTACCCATTAAGGAGAAAAATTCCCAATTGGCAACATGATTACCCTTTCTCCCGATCAGTATCCTAGTCATATAATTAGCCGATTGAAAGGCTAATTTTACTTACGGATGTCGACATTTGGGGTGATTTTACTTTGAATGATTAATTAAATATGAAATAACTGTGCATTATTTGTTAATTTGTTACATAATCATAAAAAAACATATGGCAAACGAATGCAGGATTTTGAATTTTCTTATAATTGCATGTAATGGCATGCATCATTTGTTAATTATTTAGCATTAACATTACCATTTTTAAACGAAAAACATGGCAAACATGCATAAGAACATAGGCATTCACGCAACTTATTCATGTTATGAAATGGGCCAATAGCATAATGCTTAAACTTTTTTCTTTTTCTTTTAAACTCTAATAAGGTTGAAACTTCTTTCTAGCTAAGGCTTATATGTGATTCAAGATATTATCCAACCATGAAATATAAATTAAGACCAGAAAATTAAATTAAGATTCTGAATCAAAGTTGCTTATCAAGAAACTTGCAATAACTACAATATAAATTAGGAAACATGATTTTCCGATACAAGTAGGCACATGAGATTATATCACTGATGCACTAAACAAAAAAATCCATATACCTTCTTCTGTTCCCATTTTGAAGGAATGAACCGCCTCTTTGGCTCTGGTGCATTAGAAAGAGGGTGCCCTTTGTCCTCCCATTCGAACCAATCAACATAAGGCTGTTTTATTATGAGATATTACACCGCTACAAGTTAGGTTAGCTATGATAATGGGCAAGGGAAATAATCTGCTAATAACAATGAAAAGTGTGTGATTACGAACCGCATATGGATCAACACCAGCATGTGGTGTCTTACCCCTCAACATTCTATGAATCATTTTAACCTCCTCCTTTGTCAACTCCACTTCCTCGTCATTGTATTCATCATAAATCTTCCTCCTGAATTCAGTTGTTGAATAATAGTTTTTCTGACTGACATCACCCGAGATGTCAAAATCAAAAAGAACAACATTAAGTGCTCACCAATTTTTTGCATCATCAATTCCAGCTAAAAAAGATTCAATCCTGCCCTTCCTAGCCTGCTTCTTGATCTTTTCCCCAGTGATATCATACCCGATATGCTCCTCCTCTTTGTACCATTCCAATGGAACATCCCCAACAGTATTTCTTGAAGGGACCTAAAAATATACAAAATGAAAATCTCCAGAAGATACCCCTAAAGAAGGAACAAATTCAACAAAATAAGTAAATGACTACCTCATCTTCAGAGGAGTCGCTTTCCTCCGCATTCCTATGTCTTTTGTAATCACTAGCATCTTGATCATCCTCTCCACTGTCATAAGGAGATCCCTGCACCTAAAAATATACAAAATGCAAATCCCCAGAAGATACACCTAAAGAAGCAATGAAAAAATTCAACAAAATAAGTAAATGACCACCTTATCTTCAGAGGAATCGCTTTCCTCCATACTACTATGGCTTTTGTAATCATTGGCATCTTGATCATCCTCTTCACTGTCATAAGGTGATCCCTGCACTTCAAAGAATATCAAAAACAATTATAAGTGCCAAACATTAAAGCAAAAGATGACCATTTGTGGGAAAATGATACCACACCTCATCCTCCAACGAATCCACGGGATCACTAGGTTGGAATCTATCATCTTTTTCATTGATTCCTTCTGTGGAGCCGTTTGCACTAGCATCTCTAGAGATTTCTTTACTTAAGTCATCCTGCATTTGAAATAAAGAGATAAGAATCGGATGATGAACAGAGAAGAAACTAAAAAATCAAACACAATGAAAAAGAGAGCAGACGCACCACTTCCTTGGAAGATTTCTGAGATTTGCCCATAACAGCAGCTGCTGCAAAAACCCACGTGCACAATCAACCATTTCAAACTTATACTTATAACAAGTTTAAAAATCACAACCCACACGATACAAGATACAATGCATATGAGAATGCAAAAATTAACACACATCATAAGATGCTACAATTATGCAAATCATCCAAAAAAAAATACAGTATCATATAAGAATAATGAAGATACGAGGACGAGGTAATAGAGCAAGCCAAATAGAAAGAACAATAAGGTAAGTGAGGATTTGATGCGAGTCAGCTTGTCGCAGCTAACCTTGATCACACAGTAAGGTGAGTCAACATTCTAGACTGATCTGAAACTCAACCCTACAATTTAACCACCAACTATCTCCTTGGTCACCACTCATTCTTCTCCATTTTTATGACACCTAAACTAGGAACATTGATCATACAGCAATTCTCATACCATAGCACACACTCCAAAGACACCATTAGCCCAGCCAGTAGAAGCTGTCATCACAATAAGTCGTTCAAGGAGCATCACAACATATGAATCTACTCGACCACTGACCTCAATGTCTGACCATCTTATTCAACCCAAACAGCACAACAAACACGCTATTTTCACCGTAACTACAGTGATGGGGAAAACGACCATCTACTAGCCTATGACTAACGTTCATGCGAAGGCACCCAATACAAAGGATAGAAGATAGGTACCTACCTTGAAAATGGCTCAGGTCCCCGAGAACGCCGGATTTGACAGGTTGGGGCCAAATTTCTGCCTCGCGGGTCTTACAGAGAGCTAGTGCTCGGAAAGAAGTAACGGTCGGTGTGAGAAGAGAAATGAGGGAATTGAACAGCCAGCGGCGGCGAAACCACGTAGGGCGGCGGCGACGACGACGACGGTGAGGATTGAGGAGTCGCAAACCAAAACCTCCGTATCAGTAGGGTAAACCCTAAATCCGGCCGGTTCACCGGTTCGTCGCGTGGACGGTGATTCGGCTTTAGTTAAATCGAATAAATAAAGATAAATTTTCTGAACCGCACCTTAAAATTAAAAAATTATTAAAAAATGCCCTTCCTTTTTAAACTTTTAAGATGTCTGTTTTTACTTTCACTACTCTTGTTACATATTTAAAACGTTTTTAACTCCAAAAAAAATATTTTAAAATTTAAAATGGTCAAAATTACTTAATAATCTAAACCAATTTATTTTAATCTAACATTTTACTTAGAACTTACTTTACAAATTCAATGCTACTTTAATTTATTCAAAATAATCAAAAAATAATTAAGAGATTTTTAAAAATGACTCATTATATAACTTAAAGTACTTAAACATCAGGAATGCAGCACATTGGGGTGCACAAAACACCTGAATACATTCAAAGAAAATGATCATAACCAAAATTTCACCTTCAGTCTATCCACAAACAGTATGCCACTACGATTTTTAATCCAGAGAAGTGATCTACAACACTAAGAATATAACCTTTCTCCAGTAGGCAGGTAACCCAATACATTGTTTTAACGAACTCTTACACAAGACTGTTGGCAAAATAAGGCCTTTCTATATATTGTAGTGCTTTGATGAAACAATGTTGGGATAGCGTTTTGGGTGCCTGGATCATTTTCAGAATTGCCATGGCATATTTCAAATCAATTTGGTCTCATTCATCATTAACAGTGTTAATGGCATTTGTATTTACCACCTTATCGATTGTAGCAAAGGATCCATCAGAAGGAACAACATCTAATCTAACAAGTTGAAGCCTTCCACCTCGATCATTCCAGGATCATCAAGCCAATCTCCAGTGGCACCGTAGTCAGAAATGCATAGCTGGTCATGTCACTATCTATGAGGCCTTTGTTGTCAGATGCTACTGTAATCCTAATGTAGAACATCATTGGATTAGAAAAGGCTGTTCCAGCACAAAGTAGACCAAGGAAGAATTGATTCAGCTATAAAACTAACCTTTGTTGAAGGCCCAAGTTATGATGGACAAAGGTAAGATCATTTGACCTTGCATGCTCTTTCTATTCTTGCTTGGATAAATACATTGACTTGTGTAGCTGTGCTTTTAAATGTGATCGGGCTACATGTTTGGCTCAGGATCCTAACAGCAAATCGCTGGAGATCTGGGTAAAGATACATAAATAGACCACCATGTAGCTGTAGAAAGATTTTTCGGCAATGCACATCCATCAGATTAGAAACATAAATACATAAAATATTTGAGTACTCTTTTTTTTTATAGTCAAGATGTGTATGGTAAACTAACGGGCTGCCTTAAAATCTTGCAGAACCCTGTTCATGCCAAAATCTAGGGCAGGGGAGTTTCATGGAGATGTCTGTTTCAGTATCAATCAAATGAATCTTAAAATTACCTGGTGATAGTAATTCTCGTCCCCTTACAGCCATTGGCTGGCTGAAGTCCCCAACAGCATCTTCATAAAAGGATTTATGCTTTATGATATTGTCTTGACCTGTTAGGTCAGGTTCTAAAGTCTCAATACAATCAAGCAAACCTTTTTGAATGACATTTGCGATTGAAAATATGGAGTTATAGAAAAATGGAGGGATAAAATAGCAGGTGGCAGAATATAACGGGCTGTGAAATTCTTCTCGTATATGATTTATGACTTCCAAATACGGAAAGTAATCAGATTCTTGGTTCTCAAATACGGAGTTATATCTTGTTTTACCTTTTCTAATGCATCAAATATATATCCCATAGAAGGTCTTTCTCCACTTTCTGCAATGTAAAAAACTCTCACAAGTGGTTCAGTAACCTTCAAGATTCTCCCACATGAATACCAGAATTGCAAATCAAACACTATGTCCTTGACATCTATGCCCAGTCTCTGCTTAGATAACAATGTTTCCTCCCAAGCACTGCAAGCGAACATCTGCTGAAGAGATTCCTTGACAGTAAACATGTTTTGTAAAGTTAAAAAATCTGTAAGTGACTGTGTCATGGAAGGGCAAATAATGTCTCTGCCATTAGTTATCTTCTTCAGCAGATTAAGGAGGCATTCATCATTATAAATAAACTGGGAGATCTTTGCCTTTGCCATTATCACATTCACTTCATCCATTTCACTTAACTGTTTGAGCATAAGTTCAATGCAGTGGTTTGTGCATGAACTCCAAAAGAAGGTTCTGTATTTATCTGTTAGTGCCTTCCCTGCAGCTTTATAACCAAGATGGACCATCTAATAAGAAATGCACAATGTTTCCGGGACCAACATTTTGAACAATACTCTCAAATAAATTAACAAGTTCATCCAAACTAGTTTCAATTTGAGATACATCTACCGACTTGAGAGACACATCCCCTTAGATAAAGAACTTAATCATGCTTCTGCCAGTCATATCTACGAACCTGTCAACCGTCACCGTACAGACTTCCCATGACTTGCGAAGCTCTTTACAAAATTCTCCTACTTCATTGGCACATCTACTTAATAGTTTGCTTCTAAGAGAATGACAGGAAGGCATCTTATATCAAGGCCCTACTGCAGCAATAGAATCAGCCATTATTTGAAAGCACATAGAATTTACTGCCATCAACAAAATACCAGCCTCAAACATGAATTTGGCAAGAGCAATATCAGCTTGGTCTACATTTTCCTGCAAAGCATAAGACATGGAATTATAGGCAGAGGTCGTGCTGAACCCTGTGTCATATGCAACATCTCCACTTTCTTTCTTTTGTTGGAATTTCCCTCGTTAGCATCCTTCCCTCTTCTTCTATGAGAAGCAAGTCAGCAACTATTGAAGAAGTTGAGGTAACATTAGGATCATCACCATTATACTCTTCTGCAGTATGCTATGTTGAAGTAAAAAACTCTTCAAAACTTTATTAAAACAAGACCATATACACGACTTATATAGCTGGCATAACCCTAATGGCACAAGATAGAAAAAGACCTAACTACCCTTGCAACTCACAACACTCCCCCTCAAGTTGAACATATATATCAAACATGTTTAACTTGCTAAGGGCAAAATTAAACATAGCTTGGGGTATAACTTTTGTAAACATATCAGCAAGTTGGTCCTCAGATTTGACATAGGACAAACATAGCTCTCCAGAATCAAGTCTCTCCCGAATAAAGTGGCGATCAATCTCGATGTGTTTGGTTCGGTCATGTTGAACTGGATTATTTGCAATATTGATTGCAGCTTTATTGTCGCAATACAGCCTGAGAGATAATTCAGCCTTTAACCCCATGTCTTCCAACAAAAAACTCAACCATAACATTTCTGCAAGATCATGTGTCATGGCTCGATATTCTGCTTCTGCACTGGACCGTGCACAAACACTTTGTTTCTTACTTCTCCAAGTTACCAAGTTTCCTCCTAAAAAGGTGCAATAGCCAGAAGTGGATCTTCTATCATCTCTAGAACCAGCCCAATCAGCATCAGAATAACATTCCACCTTCAGATTACCACCTCCCTTAAACAGCAAGCCTTTTCCGGGACATGACTTTAAGTACCTCAAAATCCTGTCAACGGCCTTCATGTGGATAGTTTTAGGAGCATGTATGTACTGGCTCACTACACTAACAGCGTAGGTAATGTCAGGCCTAGTCATAGACAAATAGAGTAATTTTCCAACCAACCTTTGATACGTTCTCTTTTCCAGATTTGTAAGATCTTCCCCATTAGAACTAGTAAGATCATGACTTACTTCTATAGGTGTCGATGCTGGCCGACAACCCAACTTCCCTGTCTCCTTGAGCAAATCCAACACATATTTTCTCTGACATATATAGATTCCCTCCTGAGATCGAGCAACTTCAATACCAAGGAAGTACCTCAATAGTCCAAGGTCTTTAATTTCAAACTCTGATATTAACTTGGACTTAAGAGCCTGGATTTCAACCTCGTCATCACCCGTGATTATCATATCATCAACGTAAACCAAAAGAATGGTAATTTTGTCCTCTTTCCTTTTCACAAAGAGTATGATCAACATTCCCTTGTTTAAAGCCAAACAATGTCATGGCTTTGCAGAACCTATCAAACCATGCTCTGGGTGATTGTTTAAGTTCATACAAAGCTTTTATCAGCCTGCAAACCTTTCCTTTTGTTTCGATTCCAGGAGGTGGTAACATGTAGACCTCTTCGGGAAGGTTGTCATTCAAAAAAATATTTTTCACATCTAGCTGAAATAGCGGTCAACCATATTGAGAGGCAAGAGAAAGAATCACCCTGACTGATTTGAGTTTTGCAACTGGAGCGAAGGTCTCCAAGTAATCCACCCCATATGTTTGAGTGAATCCCTTGGCAACAAGTCTATCTTATATCTGACCACTTCACCCTCTGAGTTATACTTGATAGCATAGACCCATTTAGAACCAACCAAGTTCTTCCCCTTTGGGGGATCTACTAATTCCCAAGTATCATTCTTATTAAGAGCCTCCACTTCTTCATTCATTGCTTCTAGCCACCTTGAGTCCCTTACAGCTTCATAATAAGAAGAAGGTATGACATGATTTGATAGTTGGGAAACAAAGGCATGATATGAAGAAGACAAACGAGAATAAGAAACATGGTTAGAGATAGAATGTTGAGTACATGACCTGACCCCCTTCCTAACAGCAATTGAAAGGTCCAACTCATTCATATTCAGGGGTGCGATTGGTTCAACCAATGAGGATACAGGATCAGGAGTCAGAGCATCCAATTCAGCTAGTCGATTAGTAGTAGGTCTTGCTTATGTCTTCGTCGCTTGTAAGTAATAATTTCTTGTGAAGCCTGCGAGCCCAGTAATGGAGCATCATCTTTTCTATTTTCCATGACATCTAGTGAAATAGGAGAAGGAACCACTTGAGGTACAAGGGAAGAGGTAAGATTCTCAGAGGTAAGATTCTCCCCCTGAGGACGAGTTGGGAAGAATAATAGGACTCGGACTCAAAAAAGGTAACATCCTTCAAGACATGTCTTGTCCTAGTAATAGGATCAAAGCACTTGTAGCCTTTCTGACAAGTGGAATACCCTCGAAAAACTCCCCGTATAGCGCGAGGATCAAGCTTAGAGGTCTTGGGACCAAGAACATGAATAAAACAAAGGGAGCCAAATACCCGAGGTGTAAGGGAGAACAACGTGATGTTAGGACGAAGAATAGTGAGAGGGCATCGGTACCGGAGACCTTTGGATGGTAGACGATTAATGATATAAGCGGCTGCAAGGACAGCATCAGCCCAGAAATATTTGGGTAATTGGCGCTGAAATAATAATGCACGGGTTGTTTCAAGGATATGACGATTTTTCCTTTCAGTCACTCCATTTTGCTGGGATGTGTAGAGACAAGATGACTCATAAAGAATTCCTAAATCCTCTAGAAAAGTATTTAGAGACTGTACAAAGTACTCTCGTGCATTATCAGATCGAAGAGTTTTCACTTTTGTGTGGAATTGAGTTTCAACCATTTTGCAGTAATGTTGAATGAGTCGAGGAACTTCGTCTCTGCCTCTCATCAAATGAAGTCATGTACAGTGGGTGTAATCATCAATAAAAGAGAGAAAGTATCGGTAGTCATCCAAAGAAGGCACAGGAGAGGGACTCTATACATTTGAATGAACAAGGTCAAACGGAGACGAACTTTTATTCACGGACTCAGAAAAATGAGTTCTACAATGTTTGGATAACTGACAAACTTCACATTGAAGAGACTCAAGAGAAATAGACGAGAAGAGACTAGGAAATAGGACCTTTAATGACCGAAAAGATAAATGTCCCAAACAAGAATGTCATAACAGAATTTCTTGATGCTTATTCTCTGAACACTGGGCTATAGACTTCAGAGCAGATGTTGTTCCAAGATGATAGTAATAAAGACCTCCTACTTCACGGTCAGTCCCAATCGTTTGCTTGGTCTCGAGATCCTGGAAGACACAATGATCAGGGAAAAAAGTTACTGAGCAGTGGAGTTGTTTAGTAATACTACTAACAGAAAGTAAATTAAGAGAAATGGAAGGGACATGAAGTCCAGAGGATAGGATAAAGTGGTCTGCCAGTTGTATGGAACCTTTTCTAACAACAGTCACTTTATCTTGCCCAGAAGACAAAGAGTAGGAAATGAAGGAATTAGCAAGATTTATCATATGATCCGTAGCTCCTGAGTCAATGACCCAAGGGCTATAAGATCTTGACCCATCAATACTTAACTCCAGGCCACGGATACCTGTGTGCACTTGAGACGAATTGGTAGAGACAGAGGATGAAGTCTGAAGTCACGTTAAAAGGAGCTGAAGATTAGCAATATCAGTAGATGACAACTCAATATTAGAAGGTACCGAGGAATCAGTAGTCTCCCCATCCACTAATTTCTGGGCAGCAAGATTCCCATGACTAGGAGCCTTCTTGTCATTGTATTTGAATTTTTCAGGTTTTTTTTCTGGATATTTCTCCTAACAAAAATCTGAATCATGATTAGTCCTCTTGCAGTGCCGACAAAATTTTCCATATTTTCCTTTTGTTCCCCCAGACTTGAGCTTGTTAGAAGAACCGACAAAAGCAGATGTCTCCCTAATTGGAGTGCTTACTATAGAAATATTACCTTTGTTGTTCATGGTCCTTCTCCTGCCTTCCTCACTCAGAATTTTGTAGTAGACTTGTTCTAGAAAGGGAGTAGGATCAAGACTAAGAATTTGTCCTTTAAACTTTCAAACTCTGCATGAAACCTATCAAGAAACTTAATGATTCTGTCCTTCTCCAGAAGCTTCAGATATCTCTGATGATCATCAATAGAAATCCAATTGTCCATCCTGTAGTAGTCAAACTCATCCCATAACCCTTTTAGAGCAGCAAAATAATTTGTAACAGACATAGAACCTTACTCAAGTTTAAAAATTTGACTACTTATCTGATAAGTACGCAGCATATCATGCTTGCATCCATACATCTGCTCCAGTGTCCTCCACATATCAACAGCTGTTTTGTTATGAAGAATGACCTGTTTGATGCCAGAGCTAACAGAATTGAGCATCCAAGTCATTACCAGAATATTGTCACGCCTCCAAGTACAAAAGCTAGGATCTTTTTCATCTGGTTTAACTCTAGTATCGTGAAGAATATCAAGTCTATCATGGCCTTCCACATAAAGTTCAGCAGCAACTGTCCACGATGCATAATTTGTCTCGGATAATTTTTCCGAGGTTATCTGAAGACCAGATCTTCTCGTTCCTGACATTGTGAAAATTGGTTGTACCTGTCCAGAAGAAGCCAAAGGATTTGTAGACATCCCAGAACTTTCTCCAGAAGTGTCTGCCATACCAATTCACAAGAAGGGATGGAACTTTATCTGTTTGCAGAAATACACCGTCTAGGAATGAGGAACGGGAAGTGGAGGCTGCTGAGGAAGAAGAGTTCGGCCAGTGATGGACCAAGCTTGGAAGGCGATCGGGCGAGGAATGGCTGCAGCGTCGAAGAGGAAGATCAGCGAGCGATTAGGGCTTGGTCAGTGAGAATGTCTTGCGAGAAGAAGCCTCGGAGAAGAAGCCTACCAAGAAGAGTGACGCCCAGGTACTATTGCGATGCCTGGACTCGCGCGTCGTGAGGGAAGAGCAGCAACGTCAGCGTTCGCGAAGAGCGAACGGGAGCGTCGGGCTCGCGCGGCGCGAAGAAAGAGCAGCGACGTCGGCGTCGAGCTCGCGTCACAAAGGAAGAGCAGCGACGTCGGCGTCGAGCTCGCGTCGCGAAGGAAGAGCAGCAACGTCGGGCTCACGCATCGCGAAGGATGAGTAGTAACGTCGGTGTCCACGAAGAGCAGCGCGTCGCAAAGGAAGAGCGGTGACGTCGGCGTCCGCGAAGAGCAGCGGCATCGGGCTCGCGCGTTGCGAAGGATGAGCAGTGACGTCGACGTCCGCGAAGAGCAGCACGTCGCGAAGGAAGAGCGGTGACGTCGGCGTCCGCGAAGAGCGGTGACGTCGGCGTCCGCGAAGAGCGGCGACGTCGGGCTCACGCGTCGCGAAGGATGAGCAGTGACGTCGGCGTCCGCGAAGAGCAGCGCGTCGCGAAGGAAGAGCAGTGACGTCGGCGTCCGCGAAGAGCAGCGCGTCGCGAAGGAAGGGCAGGGCGTCTGCGAAGAGTGAACGGGAGCGTCGAGGTCTTGCGGCGTTGGGTGACGCAAGGTACAGGAGCAGCGGCAGCACCCTTAATCAAGACCAGAGAAGGAGAGCTTCGAGGAATCCGTCCGTTGCCGAGAGAAATCCGTCCGTCGCCCCCTGCGCATCGCGTTCTTCCGCTTCCTCGATCGACAGAGGGCACAAGGCCGAAAGCAGCAGGGGAAGCAGAAAGACGAGGGTCTGACCCCTGAACAGTGCCGAGAAAGGGATGCGAAAGCCCAACGAGAGAAGGAGAGCCGAGGTCGATTGAGTTGCCGAGAAAGAGCGCGATGGCAAGAATGCAGAGAAGGGAGTGAGCGACGGCGCCGTATAGGAAAAAAAAAATTAGGGGTTTGAAGCACCTTGCTCTGATACCATGTTGAAGTAAAAAACTCTTCAAAACTTTAATTAAAACAAGATCATGTACACAACTTATATAGCTTGCATAACCCTAATGGCACAAGATAGAAAAAGACCTAACTACCCTTGCAACTCACAACATGCTCCAAACCCTTAGAGCTCAGATGTTGTTGCATTTGTGCTTTGACATCATCGGGTACCTGGTCACATGGTGCAATATTGCCTATTTCTCCTGCTACATGTTGCTTAAGGCAAGAAATTCCACCACCTAAGATCATCTTGTAACAGTACTTGCACTGAATCTTTTGGCGATCACCATTAACCATTATACCATGAGCCCATCCAAGATCAGTAGCTCTAGAAGGAAAATCCTTCAAGGATTGGAAAAGGATTCGATAAATAGAAAAACAAAATCAACTTAAAATGAAGGATTCTGAGCAACATACTTCCTCCTTGTATTGATTATTTCCAAATGGATCAAAGAAACCCCTCGTTTCAACTTCGAATTGTTGATCCGCCATTTTTTGAGCTAACAAATAAGAAAGATCTATGAATAAGAAATCATGTCTAGAAAATACATGATGCTTGACAAATGTCAAAGAGAAAAGACTTCATAGTAGAAAAAAGATGAATCACATGATGTTAACAAGTGCCTATCATGTCTCAAGGAAACTGCTATACCATTGCTAGTTAAAAATCAAAAGAATATCTAAAAATCATAAACCTAAAAACGTTAAGTTGAACAAGTTTGTCTGGTGATGTTTAACTTGATTACTCACTATGAAATCACTTACGACAAATAGTACAAGTAACAATATTATATGAAGTATTAGATACTCGAATAATATCTAAGCAATATGTAAGAATAATGAGGAGGGACAAAGTTGCTTGGTCAAGTTAACTAGTTATGTGTTGAAGTATCTGCTTAATGTTTCACAAAATTCTACAAAATAGTTGCAAACTAATTTTCATTTCTTCAGGCAACGTATCCCTATTTAAATGATATTTAAGCAATTATATCTCATTGTGCACTATGTTAGAATACCAAAGAACCACATTAGTTGCTTGGTCAACTTAACCAATTACGACTGAAAGTATTTGTTTGTTGTTTCACAATATTCTACAAACATAGGTGCAAACTAATTTTCATATCTTCAAGTTATGTATTCCATCCCTACTTTTCACTAAATAGTTCTGACTGACAATTAGTTTCCGTCCTTATAAAAAAAAAGTATACCCTTCTATAACACAAAATAACAAACATGTATTTTTAAATTATACACGATAACAAACAAAGAAATAGTAGATCAATTAATTATTTCTACAATCGTCAAGTTCAAGTTATAAGGATTATTAACATGATTGTGACTAATTTAAAAAACAATCATAAATGAAATCATATAAAAAAGATCAAGATAAGTTCATAGGAAAAATTGTAAGCAATCAAATATCTTCCATAAATTCGAAAGGTTAAGATAACAATGCTCTATATTTATACTTGAATCTAGTAAGAAGGATAAAAGGAAATGAAAAAATAACATCATACAATGAATGTCCACTTCATTAAAGGTCTATAATTCGTGTCTTGCATCTATCATGTCAGGATCAGATGCATCGGATTCCACACTATAATTGGTAGAAGTTGGCGCCCCAAATGTTCCCTCATCTGTCTTTCGCCTTCTTTTGTTTGGCTTCCTTGGTTACCTCGTGGCTAGGTGATGAGCTATAAGCTCCCTCACTTTGGTAGCATTCTCACAACCCTTGATCTCCCCCTTTTTGCTTGCCAAGTGCTTCTTGAAACGAGTAATTCCTCCAATCATGATTCTGTGGCAGTAGTTACACTTGACATGATGCCTATGGCCTCCTATCATGGTACCATATTCCCAACCTATGTCTGGAGGACGAGGCATGTTGTTATCTTAACAGTAAGAATGGTGTAAATATCTACCCTGTACAATACAAAGCACCATTATAAATCATGCAGACGAAATCCAACTGATCCTCAAAGGTGACAAAGATTAGGCATTGATGACCAACATGATTAAGTGTCTTCATTCTCTACTTTTTCTCAATATTTTTCCTATTTATTTAAATATAAAGCATAACTCCCATAAATAGTTGAATTGAAGCCATTGGATATAGAATGCAAAAATGTGCCCACATGAGAGCTTCAGATCATTGATTGGCATAAAAACTGGTAACTTTCATTATGAAAACCTAACTCCTTCTGATGCTATGCAACTGTGCTACTTATTGCTAGTATAACAACAACGGTAGATTGCCAAAAAAAAAATTGAGTTTTGATGATAAGCAGTGCATACAACTGAAATGCATTTGGCAGGACCAGCTTAAATTAAGATGAACAGCATCAAATGTAAAAATGAATTAAGAAATAAAACTGCTGTTGTACCACGAGTCCAGGAAACTCCATCGTGTCTCTTATTTTTCACAAGCAATATTCCAAAAGTATAAAATTTCAATAACAAATGCGCCAAACAGACAAATTTATCTCACTTCAAGCATAGAAATTAGCTCGTTCCAGTCCCAAATCACAATGAGGGAAAAAATAAGGGGACGTTTGATTTGTGTCATTTTCCATTTTTATTTTCTAAAAAATCGTATTTTCTAATTTTTTAGAAAATGACTTTTTTTTATTCTCTAATTTTCCAAAAAACGTTATGTTTTTTTCTGGAAAACAAAGTTCTAAAATGCAAACCAAACATATTTTCTAGAAAACCACATTTTCTACATAAAATGAAAATGAAAAACAGACGAAAATGCAAACCAAACGCCCTAAATCTTTTACAGTAAAGCACGAAAAAGTGAAAAATTAGAAAAACGCCAACAATATAGAAGATTTCAAACCGTGTGTACCAATTGATTCCATCAAAAAAAAACAGACACCGAAAAAAAGAGAGAAATCTAACCGAATCAAGGAGCTACCGATCGAGTTCCCTCGCCGGCGACGTGCCCAGGCGATCGCTGTGCGGCGGGACCAGCGAATCGGGCGATACGGGAGCGCGTAGCGTAACGCCACGAGACGTGGATCAAGGCGGCGTGCCGTGTTGCGTTTTCCAATTCGAAAACAAGAGAATGGATTCCTCGATGTCGGTTTGAGAGGGGAAGCATGGCGGATTCCTCGTCAGTCGTTTCGTCTTCCGTGATGTTAACGCCGCTCGTAACGGGGTCAAATGGCCGTCAAAGTAGGGATGTAATTGAACCGAACCGAATCGAATACATGAGAGTTTGAGTTTGGTTCATTTATTATCGAGCCGAGCTCGAGCTTAATTTATCAAATATAGTGATGGCTCGCGAGCATATTCAAACCTAATCGAACCCTAAACGAATTTACCAAATATAAATTATTAATTAAATTATTCATCAATTTATTGAAAAAATAAATTATATATTTTAAAAAAATATAAAATATTTATTAAAATATATGATTTTATTCTGAGTTTTATTGGATATTTTATATTTATTAAATATAAAAATGTCAAAATTATATATTTAATGTTAAATATTAATTTTATATTTTACAAACTAGCTCACGAGTTTATTAACGAATCTGTTCACGAACTAACGAGCCGAATACTGCTGAGTTTGAGTTTGGTTCATTAATATTAACGAGCTTTATTAAACGAGCTCGAACGAGCTTCTATCGAATCGAGTTTCGAATAATTCACGAGCCACTTGATTCATTTACCGCCCTAGTCAAAAGCCGTCGTATCGGGTTTGAAGGATAACATTGTTCCGTTACGATCTGGTTTATTGTCGACGCGTTTTTTTGCTCAATGAACGGTGCCCTCACTAGCACGTAGCGAATCGGGATTGTCATATGACTTTGATGCTTTCAGATTCGAACACATTTAGGCTACGTTTGGTAGAGGGTAATGTAATCGGGTCTGTAATGTAATCAAGTTTGTAATGTAATGTAATGTAATCTTGATTACATTTTTATGTTTGATAATGAGTTGTATGTAATCTTTGATAACCATTACAAGTTGGATTCCTTTGTTTGGTGAGGGGTAATCCATCCTGTAATGTAATCAAGATTGACCGACGACCGCCGCCGACCAGCCGGTGACCATCGACCGGCCGGGGACCGCCGGCCGGCGACCGGCGGCGGCCGGCCGGCCGGCGACCGGCGGCGGCCGGCCGGCCGGCGACCGGCGGCGGCGGCCGGCCGGCGACCGGCGGCGGCGGCCGGCCGGCGACCGGCGGCGGCGGCCGGCCGGCGACCGGCGGCGACCGGCGGCGGCCGGCGACCGGCGGCGGCCGGCCGGCAACCGAGCGATGACCGGGCGGCGACCGGCGAACCGCTGGCGACCGACGACCGTCGTCGCCCGACCGACAACTTTACAAGCCGTAATGTAATCCAGATTACGGAGGTTTTGGTTTGTAATCCAGATTACAAAGTATCAACCTCTTTTGTAATCGAGATTACATTACATTACAACTTTAAAGTTATTTCAAACAAACGAACCCAACTTGTAATGTAATTACATTACAGGGTGGATTACAGCCTACCAAACGCAGCCTTAGGCTACATTTGGTAGGGTGTAATCCACCCTGTAATGTAATCGAGATTACATTACAAGTTGGATTCTTTTGTTTGGAATCACTTTAAGATTACAGGGTGGATTACAGCCTACCAAACGCAGCCTTAGGCTACATTTGGTAGGGTGTAATCCACCCTGTAATGTAATCGAGATTACATTACAAGTTGGATTCTTTTGTTTGGAATCACTTTAAGATTGTAATGTAATGTAATCTCGATTACAAAAGAGGTTGATAATTTGTAATCTGGATTACAAACCAAAACCTCCGTAATCTGGATTACATTACAGCTTGTAAAGTCGTCGGTCGGACGGCGACAGTCGTCGATCGGGCGGTGACAGTCGTTGGTCGCCGCCGGCCGGCGGCCGCCGGTGACCGTCGCCGCCGCCGGCCGGTCAATGGTCACCGGTCGTCCGGCGACGGTCGTCGGTGGTCTTGATTACATTACAGGATGGATTGCTCCTCACCAAACAAAAGAATCCAACTTGTAATGGTTATCAAAGATTACATACAACTCATTACCAAACATAACAATGTAATCAAGATTGTATTACATTACATTACAAACTTGATTACATTACAGACCGGATTACATTATCCTCTACCAAACGTAGCCTTAAATTAGTTGATGGCTAGGATAAATAAAAGGTGTGTGCATCTGAAAAAAAATCAGGTAAAAAAAAGGCAATTTATCAAATCTGGATTTAGCAATTAGTTACCAAGAAATTATTTTCGTACAAAAATCAAATAAATCAAATCAAATCAATAAAAATTCAAAATTCAAATTACTTAGTAATAATGACAGATTATATTCTCAATTATTAATCGAGTCACAGCCTCACAGGTGATGAATTAATAATAAAAAATTTTAATAAATAAATTTATTATTTAATTAAAAATCTAAATCATTTACCAATCCATTTTGATAAAATCTAAAATTAAATTACATATTAAAATAATTTTAAAATTTATTAATAATTTCAATTTTTATTCTTCACATTTTAAACATTTAAAAAATAAAATAATAAATCTTAAAAATATAAATTTAAAAAATAAATCTATAATTATAATCTTAAAAAATATATATTTTAATCTAAAATTAAAATTTTAAAAAATAATTTATCAAATTAATTTAAACTTATATTTTAAATTTCTAAAATTAAAATTTCAAATTTAATTAAATAAATTTTTTATTTTTATAATAAAAAAATTTATACTAATACTTTATAATTTATCTAGATGATTAATAAAAAAATGTAAAATAAAAAATATCAAAAATTCAAAAGAGAAGACCGAGTTATGAAGTATGAAATTAAAAATTTTAAACAAATTATGATTTATAAGTACCCAAATGAATTTTAACGTGATCAACTGAGTTAAGTTAAATCATATAATATTTGATTTTTGTATCTAAGTGTGCAAGAGCTTAGGAGTGTAAGAAGTCGAGCGGAAGACGGAACGGTCGAGAAGGAAAGCATAAAAAGAGAACCGACGGACTCGGTGCATCCGAGGGAGACAAAAGTCTATGAAAGAGTACGCCGACGGAGTGACAAAAATGCGCGCGACGTCCGAGGGATGAGAAGCCGGGGGAAGCAAGCTTGAAAAGAAGGTCGGAGGAGGTTTTGGACGAGCCCAACTCTGAAAGGCTCAAGATCACCCAAGAAGACTCGCTGGAGACTAGTCAGCACAATGCTGACCAAAAGTCACTCGGACACCCGTGAATGGATGACTTGAACGCTCGTGTTCCCAAATGCCCTTATGCACTCAGGCATTCGAAAGGTTAAAACACATCCAGAACTAGCCGTTCGCGAACGTTATGTAGCGGATAACCCCTGAACCACATGTCAGGCGCCCCTAAACACCCCGTGCCCGTATAGGGTCACATCAACAATCGAATAAACTTGACTGAAACTATAAATAGACCCTCATAGCTCAAATACAAACATCAATTCACTTGTAACGAATTTCTACTGTGTTTTCTTTGTTTCTCCTTGAGTTCAAACTGTGTAAGAGGGTTCTCTGTCATAAGGAATACATTTGGAGTTGAGTTTGTCATTGCCTTGGATTAGCAACCGCCTTGATTGCAATCAAGTAAAACATCTTGTGTTTCTTTTCGTTTTAGTAATTAATATTTGTTTATGTTATTGTTCTGCTTTTGAACTAATCATTATATTTGTTGAGCAAGAACAAAAAAATCGCTTTTATTTTTCAGGAGCAATTCATCTCCTTTTTGGTGACCACACGATCATCGACAAATGGTATTAGAGACAGGACGCTCCAGAAGGACTAACCGTCAACTGAAGCAAGTATAAAATAGTCGGACCAGTCATCTACCCATCAAAGTTTGAGGAGGAGTTCTCTAGTTGGAAGCCAAAAAATGCAGGTATTTTTTAAAACTAACTTTAATTTATTACAAATCATGAAACATAGTTTTGAAGTTCCCAAAGGCGTCGATAATAAAGTTAAAGATGAAAGTCCGTGGACAAAAAACAAGCAAAATTTGTGATAAACGAAAAAGTAAAATTTCATCTGTTAACCATTCTGCCGGCATAAGAAGTCAACTGCATCGAAATCTACAAGTTAGGGAAAGAGCTTTAGGCGAAATTCTTGGAGTTGCATGAAAGGACCTCACAAGCGAAGTTGGCATAACGAAATATCCTTCGGAACCAATTAACCAACCTCGGATGGAATAAGGAGAGACGGCGGCGCAACTACATGCGAGGATAAATGAATTAATCATCGGACTCACGAATCTTGGGAAAACAGTAACGAACCGAGGTTTGCAAAAGTAAGCTTTAAACGCATTTCCAAAAATCTCAGAGTGGACTATGATAATAGATTCATACTATATCTCCAAGAACCTAGAGGTAAGTATTCCAGAACAGTTATTTTGTACTTTAAAATTTCACGAATCTCGGTGTGCAAGAAATGGTAAGAAGATGAACAATATTACCCTACACTCAAGGAAGACCCAAAATGATAAAGTGTCTTCAGCCGATGAAAAGGAAGCAGTATACAAGGTAAGAAAATTTAAGAAATTTTTTAAATCTAATAAATTTAATAAGATGCAGGCCAAAAGACACCTTCGGAATAAAAGGAAGATAAAATGCTATCACTGCGACGAAGAGGGACACGTCAGGAAAAACTGTCCTAAGTTGAAGAACAAAGAAAAAGAGGCAACGAAGTCAAAGACCAACAACCTAAAGACAACATGAGACGAGTACTCATAAGAAGAATCAGATCTCGAAGAATATGTCGGACTAGTGCTGATGGTCACCCACCATGGGCGGAGCCACCCTTGGGCTAGGGTGGGCTCCAGCCCCACCTATCTTTTGAGTGAACTAAAAATTAGATAGGAGAGGGAGAGAACAAGCAAATGCAAAGAGGCATGTCAAAGACGATAACAACATTGAGTTGTTGCACATGCGTGAAAGAGAGGAAGTAAAATAGGAAAGAGAAGATTTTTTTTTTTTTACATATTCTAATTTATTTTAAAGAGAAAATTTAATTTATCACTTGATTCAATTATAATTTTACTAAATTAAATATAAATTAATTTTTATTTAAATCATTGTAATTCTTATCTTCCCATCTACGCATTAATTTTAATTTAAATCTAATTTGATTTAAATTAATATTATAATTTTGTATTTAATGAGTTTATTTATTTATTTTCTATTTTTTTAACTTGTATTTAATAACTCTTGCAATCGCGTGTCTATATATATATATATATATATATATATATATATATATATATAAAATGTTGTTCATCATTATAATTGTTTTTTGTTTTTCATTTTTACGATAACAATGAAACAAAATTTTCTGACTATAAAATTTGTCATGATAATTCTTGGTAACAAAATGGAAAATAAGCTTTTATATATTATATAGTAATCTATATTGAGAAAAATTTTATTATCAATATAATAATTAATGATTTTGATTCAGAAGAATTGAAAAACATAATTTTAATAGTATTTTCACTCTATATTTTTGAATTGAATATATTGAATATTAAATACTTTTATTCTGTATTTTTAAAACATAGTATTCATATATATTTTTATATTTTTAAATTAATTATTTTGTTAAATTAATTATAATCGGCCAGCCCCATATAATTTTAAATCCTGGCTATGCCCCTGTCACCCACCAAGAAGAAAACATCGATAAAAGGAGTGTCACGTCAGAAGAAAACAGCGATGAAGGGGGAGCTTTCGAATTCAAAAACGACTTGGTAAGTAAGGTATGTTTACTTCCACCCGATCAACTCTATTTCGCATTAAAAAATTGATCAAATCGCTTTGTAACTTAAAATTCAAGAATATAGATTTGAAAGAGAAATTAACATTTACATGTCTAATAGATATGCATGATAAATTAAAATTAAAAAATAAAAATTTAAAAGCTCAAGTTAAAAAATTAAAAAACAATCATGCATGTTCAAATTATTTTCAAAATTCAAAACTCAGATATTATGTAAGATTAAATTAGTATTTACGATATCACAAGGTGCAAATTATAAAAGTACCTAGAAATTATATTTCTACAAAATATTTAGTTAAACCTATTGGTAAGAATATTTTTAGATCTTAAAGTCTGTGCTAAATTGTTAGTTTTCAATTTTATGCTAGTAATGTTATGTTTATCCTTCTTTTTGTTATTTAAATATTTATTTATTGTAAAAAAATTATGATAGATTTCATTTTGTTCACGTTAAGAATTTTTTTTACCATTAAATAAAATTTTGCTCGAAAATAAAATTTTAATTTTTAAAGGTAGCATGAAGCTCCCATCATGCGATGTTCAAAGAAGGGTCTATTATACGCACTCTTACATTACTTTGTAAGAGTGTGTTTCCAAGACTCAAATTCATGAACTTTTAGATCACAAGGTGATAACTTTACTATTGCGTCAAGGCTCCCCTGTAAAATTTTAATTTTTCAAAATAATTAAAAAATTATTTTTGACGAATCCAATTTTTTGAAATCTATAAATAGTTTGTTGAATGTTGAATTTTTTTTTTCAAATTTTCAAGTTAAAAAATTAAAAAATAATCATGTATGTTCAAATTATTTTCAAAATTCAAAACTCAGATATTATATAAGATTAAATTAGTATTTACGATATCACAAGGTTCAAATTATAAAAGTACCTAGAAATTATATTTCTATAAAATATTTAGTTAAACCTATTGGTAAGAATTTTTTTAGATCTTAAAGTCTGTGTTAAATTGTTAGCTTTTAATTTTATACTAGTAATGTTATGTTTATCCTTCTTTTTGTTATTTAAATATTTATTTATTGTAAAAAATTATGATAGATTTCAATTTTGTTCACGTTAAGAATTTTTTTTACCATTAAATAAATTTTTGTTCGAAAATAAAATTTAAATATTTAAAGGTAACCTAGTGCATGAAACTCCCGTCATACGATGTTCAGAGAAGGGTCTATTATACACACTCTTACATTACTTTGTAAGAGTGTGTTTCCAAGACTCAACCCCGTGAACTTTTAGATCACAAGACGACAAATTTACCATTGCGTCAAAGCTCCCCTGCAAAGTTTTAATTTTTCAAAATAATTAAAAAATTATTTTTGACAAATCCAATTTTTTGGAATCTATAAATAATTTGTTGAATGTTGAAAAAAAAATTCAAATTTTCTTCTGCCAAATTCTAATTTTAAAAATTATCTTTTCGAACGTTATTAACTCTCAAATAAAAATTATTTTCTTACGTATACTTAAAAAATTTATTTTATGTTAAAACTTTTTTCAGAGATGAATCTACTAGTGTTTCAACTTAGATAAAAATTTGATTATTTTTCGACGAAAAGATACTTTCTTCAAAAATATAATTTTTAATTTCAAAAATACTCTTACATTGATAATTAACAAACAGAATTTTTTAGAGACTAACTATTATCTGTGACATATTCACAAAAAATTTCAAAAATTTTGAACATCTAAATAATTTTCTATGGATTTTTACCACAAAATACATTTTATATTTAAATTACTAATGTTTATTTTATTTTGTCTTACATTTTTGCTACAAACATAGTCAATTTACACAATTTTTTTCTATGTAATTTTTTTAAAAAAATTGATATTACCCTTAATATTTTTTTTTTTTGTAGGTGATCAAATAGGGAGAAATTAAGATTACATTAAGAGGAGGCTTAATTTTTAATTTTTTTAAATTACATTGTCAAATATATATTTAATCATGTCATTTCATATGATTTTTTTTATCTCTAACTTAACTCGGGTTAATGCACATCAAAAAAAGGGAGATTGTAAGTATCTCAGGTGAGTTTTGATGTGATCAATCGAGTCAAGTTAGATCCTGTTATGTTTGATCCCTGTGTCTAGGTGTGCAGGAGCTTAGGAGTGCAGAAAGTCGAATGAAAGATGCAGCAGTCGAGAAGATGGCACGGGAAGGAAACCGACGGACTTGATATATCTGAGGGATGCGAAGGTCTGCGAAAGAGTACACCAATGGAGCGAGAAGAACAAGCACGACGTCCAAGAAACCAGGGAAAAGCACGCTCAAGGAGAAAATCGGAGGAAGGCTCGAGTGAGTCTAACTCTGGAAGACTTAAGATCACCCATGAAGTCCCACTGGAAACTAGTCAACACAATGTTGAACAAAAGGCACTCGGGCGCTCGTGATTGGGGGTGCCCATATTGACTCGGGCGCCCGTGTTCTCGAGCGTATACACTAGGCGCCCGAGAGGTTAAAACTCATCTAGAACTAGCCATTCGCGAACGTTGTGCAACAGATAAGCCCTGAGTCACGTGTCAAGCCCCCCTAAGCACTCGGGTGCCCGTATAGGGCCACATCAGCAATCAGATAGACTTGACTGGAACTATAAATACATCAGCAATCAGCTAACAAATTAAGCAAAGCTCAGAAGCAGGCCCACCTCTTCAAAATGCTTCACATGGAAGATATTTTTTGGAAACAGAAGGCTGCGGTAAAGTGGATTTTAGAAGGTGAAAGAAATTCTAAGTTCTTCCATGACTTGGTAAAGAACAAAAGATCAGCTAGCAGGATTTTTAGAATTTGGGATAAAGGCATTTGTTTAGACAATCCTGAGCTTATCCAAGCTTCGAGCTCGGCATTTTTTGAAGACCTATTAACCGGTGAGCCATTTAACTGTGATGAAGTAAATTTTGATCATATTCCTGCCTTGCTTAATACAGGTGACAATGAAAGCATTTCTGCACTTCCGAATATGGATGAAGTAAAAAGTATTATTTGGGATATGCCTTTGAATAGTGCGGCGGGTCCTGATGAATTCTCCACTCAATTCTACAAATCGTGCTGGGATATTATTAAAGAGGATATTTTGGAAGCGGTTTTGGATTTCTTTCATGGTAGTTCAATGCCAAAAGGTATGGTGGCCACTACTATTATTTTAATTCCGAAAATAGAAAATGCTCAACAATGGAAAGATTTCAGGCCAATCAGTTTATGTAATGTTTCAAACAAAATTATTTCTAAGCTCCTAGCTTCAAGAATGAGCAAAATCATGAATAGAATTATTTCGCCTTCACAGAGTGGCTTTGTATCGGGCAGATTGATCTCAGACAATATATTATTGGCCCAAGAGATTATGCATAAGTTGAACTTTCACGTCAGAGGTGGTAACTTAATTTTGAAACTAGACATGGCCAAAGCCTTTGATAGAGTTCAATGGTCTTTTCTCTTTAAAGTCATGAAAGCTTTTGGTTTCTCGATGTTTTTTATTGACCTCATTAAACGCTGCATTTCAGAATGTTGGTTCTCAGTGAAAATAAATGGGATTCTGTCAGGTTTCTTTCATTCTAAAAGAGGCCTAAGGCAAGGTGACCCTATTTCTCCTTTACTTTTTATCATTGCGGCAGAATTTTTATCTAGAGGTCTGGACGCTCTGTTTATTAAATACTCCCAATTATATTTTACCCTGGGTTGTGACTTCAAGCTTTCTCACTTAGCATATGCAGATGATATTGTCATTTTTATGAATGGCTCAATCAATAATGTTAAGCGCATCAAAAATTTCTTAAAGGAGTATGAATCATGCTCGGGGCAGTCCATTAATGAGGGTAAAAGCCTATTTTTTCCATCAAAAAGCATCACAAGTTGCAGGAGAAATTTAATTGCATCTGTGTCTGGTTTTATGGAAGGTCAACAACCAATGTTGTATTTGGGTGTCCCTATCATATTGGGAAATAGAAAGTCAAGCCATTTCCAATTTTTGATTGGTAAAATCACCAAGAGATTAATGGGATGGAATATCCAAAGGCTAACTTTTGGTGGTCGCTTGCTCCTTATTCAAAGTATCTTAACTTCAATTCCATTTTTTACCTTGCAGGTCCTTCTTCCACCTTTGACAGTCCAGCATCGCATAGAAATGCTTTTTGCAAATTTTTTCTGGGGTTCGAGTAATTCAAATAAGAAATTTCACTGGATTGCTTGGTCT
The DNA here is from genome assembly GCA_024364735.1 of Boesenbergia rotunda. Lineage (NCBI taxonomy): Eukaryota > Viridiplantae > Streptophyta > Magnoliopsida > Zingiberales > Zingiberaceae > Boesenbergia > Boesenbergia rotunda. Next base: position 230,586 of record JAGFNQ010001566.1, read on the forward strand.
AATATTTGTAAACCTAAGTTGGAAGGGGGATTAGGCATCAGGAAACTGTCGGACATTGCTATAGCCACGACGATGAAGCTTTGGTTTAGATTTCGGGAACAAGGCACCCCATGGGCAATTTTTCTATCAAAAATGTACTGCCGATCTTCTCCTTCTACGGTGGTCTTAGCCAATTGGAGGGCTTCTCCTTGCTGGCGCCGCCTCATAAAAGTAAGATGTTTAGCAGAGGATAAAATTGGTTGGTATCTTGGTAACGGGGAAATAAATTTTTGGTATGATACTTGGCTTGATCAAGGTCCAATACATCAATTTTGTGAGGTTGTGGATAACCAAAACTGCAAAGTGGCGGAATTCTCTAGCAAACAAGGTTGGGACGTTTCTAAGCTAATGAATGCTGTTCCAGCTAATATTATGGAAGAGATATTGGAGTTTAATGCTCCAGTTCTGAAGAAAGATGATATAATAATGGGGGAACAATTAAATTGTCGTGACCGTATTCTTTGGAAACCAGCTTTGGACGGCAAGTTCTCTTTAAAGTCAGCCTGGAATTGTATTAGGAATGTGCAGCAACCTGCGGAAATTTGGAAAGCTTGTTGGAGTAATATTCTTTCCCCAAGCATCTCGGTCTTCATTTGGCGTTTCTTACAAGGAAGGTTACCACTAGATGAAATTGTTCAGCAAAGAGGTGTGGAGTTAGCCTCTAAATGCCAATGCTGTAATGAAATTGAATCTTGGGATCATTGTTTCTTCTCGGGTCCTGTGGCAAAAGTTGTTTGGAGACATTTCTCCCAACTATTTGGGGTGGATAGATATCAAATACTAACTTGCTGGAAAAGTGGAAAATCTTGGTCAAGTGATGGGCACATTAAAGAAGCGGTTCCATTTCTGATACTTTGGCATTTATGGGGTTCTAGAAATGATGCTAAACACAGAGCAATCAGGCCTTTGGCTAATAGAATTATTTGGAAGATTAGCTCATATTTACATTTAACTATAGAAGCTGGTCTGATCAAGAAAAATCAGTGGAAAGGTTGCAGCAAGGTTATGGAGGAAATGGGTTATCAGGCGATCAATAAAGTGGTTAATAATATCACAATTGTGCATTGGGAAAAGCCTAAATTTGGTATCTTTAAGGTGAACACTGATGGGTCTTCAAAAGGTAATCCGGGTCCTGCATCATTTGGAGCCATCGTCAGAAATCATGAGGGTCGAATCTTATTGGCAAAGTTTGGCAGTATTGGTATTGCTTCGAATGTTAAAGCTGAGCTTACCGCAATTTTAATGGGGTTGGAACTATGCTTGTCCAAGAGTTACGCTCCTATCTGGCTTGAATCAGACTCATTAGTGGCTCTAAAAATGCTACAAACTGATTTGGTTCCATGGACTTTTCGGAAGCTGATTACTAAAATTAAAGGAATTTTGTGCCAACAACAAAAGATTTGGCTCACACATACGTTTAGGGAAGCAAATTCGGCTGCAGACTATCTTGCAAATCTAGCCTATAATTCTCCTGCGGGAAGAACTTTGGGAGCTGAAGATATTGATAAGAATCTCTTTGGCATCTGCAAACTAGATAGACTAAACATGCCATATATCCGTTTAGCAAAAAAACCAATGGTTTATTCTATCGTTAAGAAAAAAGTTGGGTTATAAAGCTCATTTTTTTGGTTTGTTCTTTTGTTAGACCTGATTCTAACAGGTTTGTCTCTGAACTATTGTTTCTGAGCTTTAGTCACGGCTAGTTCTATCATATTTGGGGCTAAAGGATTATCTTTCTGATATGTTGAATACTTTCAGCTTCGTACTTGCCAACTAGTGTAAATTGGGTGATACACTCTGTTAAAAATTTTTGCTGAATGGTGTCGGTGCTTTGATTCTGGAATTCTGGTTTTATTCTCAGTGAATTTTATCTCTCAAATAACAGTCTGATTATTATAATGGTTAACAAAAAGCTGGACTATTTCATGGTAGCATGCGTTTCTCTTGAAGATTGCTATTTTCTGAAGTTAGATATGGAGGCAGTATTTGATGTTCTATAACTCCATAAAATTTCTAAGTGGGTTTCCTTTCAATCGGTTTTCCTCTGGTTTTATCTTATACATGTCCTGCTCTATGGTTTTCTTCAAAGTGGTCATGTACAGTGTTGCTGGCGGTTAATTATGTTGATTGCAGAGTTGCCAATAGATCTTCAAAGCTTACATCTGCTAGTTTGTGCTGTGAAACAGGGATCTGTCGCTGCTATTCTGTCCTTTTCTGCTAATCCTTTTAAGCTTGGATTTCTGGTTTCATATCTTAATTGGTTTGAAGACGGCCCTCCGAAATGTTTTGGGCTTGGAAATCTTGGGTTTTCTTACTAATGGTTTTCCAATTCTCACAGTTTATTTGGATTCTCTATTAATGATCTTATTTTCTAATGGCTTTCCGTTTGTTTCTTCAAACTACATTAGTTGTTTTCTCTAATGGTTTCCTACGAAGGGCTGTCTCTACATAGACCTTTTTGAGATACTTCTGAAGATGCAACTAAGAGACCTGGAACTTCATGGTGTTGATCAATTAGGATGGAGCGGCTGATTAAATGGATCTTCGGAAGACTTGGAAGCAAATGACATTGGAGGTGTTTAAACAAATCCATCTTGAATAGATCTCTTTGTAAATCGATTTATGCTTATCCTGTAAATCAAATTGTTTCTCTTGTGCCTCTATATTAGAAGGTCAGGTTTGGCCCCCCTTCTAATATGGATTTTCTTTCTTCTTGAAATAAGATTCTTCTTTTAAAAAAAAAAAAAAACTATAAATACATCCCGGAGCTCAGTTACAAATATCAATTCACTTGTAATGAATTTCAGCTTTGCTTTCTTTGTTTCTCATTCAGTTCAAACTGTGTAAGAGACTTCTCCGTCGTAAAGAGTACATTTGGAATTGAGCTTATCATTCCCTCATATCAGCAACCACATTGATTACAACCAAGTAAAATATCTTATGTCTCTTTTCGTATTAATAGTTAATATTTGTTTATGTTATTGTTCAACTTGTGAACTAATTTTTATCTTTGTTGAGAAAGAAGAAAAGATCGCTTTTATTTTTCAGGGACAATTCATCCCATTTTACCAACCGCACTATCATTGACACAGCCATATTCGATTTAATCAATTTAAAATTTTTAAAATCATGAACCAATTTATCAAAATAATCGATATTTAAAAAAATTCCAAATTAATTGAACTGAAGTTTTAATATCGATTAATTCAATTTAAAATCCTTACACTCACTATTCAACGGATTTTTTATTCATCCACATGTCTTTTCTCTATTTTTATTTATTTATTTTATAAAAAATATTTTCCCCAGGTATTTCCATCCTTTTTAAAAGTTTATAAGTTAATATTGTTATTTTCACGATGACTGGAATCAAATTATTTGGTCCAAACCAAATTAATAGGTGTCAATTATCACTGACGCAAATTCAGTGCAAAAGCATAGTTCTTAAGAACTCGGAACTCAAAATCCACACTTGTTACTCATTCAAATGAAAAGACAGTTGCTTTATAATAAGGAATTAGACTCCTTACCTGGTGCGCTTGTGGAGAAACCTGGAGGGACTGAAAGGTTTGAGATCGGCGGTGGTGGAATTGCCATCTACGATGAGCTCTGCAAGTGAAGCTCCAGTGGCAGGACCATTCAGAATTCCCCAGCAGCTATGCCCCGTCGCGACGTAGCAACCTTCGATCCCTGGAATTTCCCCAATTACAGGCAACCCATCATCGGTACAAGGCAAGAAGCAAGCTTGCTCAGCCACCACCTCCACCTCCCCATCTCTCAGGTGACTCGACACTGTGCCGGCGATCTCGTGCAGCATAGAGATCGATTCACTCTCTCCGTGGATCGCTTCGGGGTCTTCGGGCACTTCAGCTTCCTTCGACATCCCACAAATGTACACTTCCCCTGCAGCATTAATCAGGATTCTTGTTGCTCAGGTGCAAAGGAGGAAATTTAATGATCGTGCTTGTTCTACTTACCAGTGGGTCTTGGGTATACCTCGGGATCCAATATCTTGGCTCCGGGGGTTGGCTGGTAGCTGAGGAAGAGGGCGTGAGGGGTGATGGCATCGGGCGCCTTCGGCCGGAGGATGATGCTGTGTGCCTTGAGACCAGAGACGTTGAAAAGGCACGAAACAATTGGGGATCGGTTAGACCAAGGGCCTAGGGCCAAAACCACCGTGTCTGTCGGAATGACACGGCCGTCGCCTCCCTTGAGCTTTACCCCAACCACCCGTCCGTCCTCCACCTCCACCCGCTCCGCCTCGCCGATCACAACCTCCACCCCATGTTTCGAAGTCGCCACAGACATTAGAGTCCTAGTGAATAGCTGCGGATGCACCTGGGCAGTGGTCTCCGTGGTCCCGATCGAGCGCGGCGGCCGGGCCCGGGGACCATCGACCCAACGCGGGAGGGAAGGAGACGGAGCGGCGTCCGACGCGGAGGAAGAAGAAGAGAGGAGGGTGAGGGAGAGAGTGTCGAGAGGGCGGTAGCCATAGTTGGCGGGGCCATTGAGGGCGGCGGCGAGGGAGCGGTGAAGGTTGAAGCTGGCGCGGGCGAGCGAGCCGAGGGGGCTACCGTCGCACCAGTCGAGGGCAAGGAAGCCTCCGGCCTTCCCGGAGGCGGCGCACGCGATAGAGGACTTCTCGACGACTGTGACCTGAGCGGCTTCCTTGGTGGCGAGGAAGTACGCGGTGCAGGCGCCGATGACGCCGCCCCCGCACACGACCACCCTCTTCCCGACTGAGGCCGTCCCCTGACCGGCGGCCGAAGGCGATAAGAGTTGGGAGGCCATGGAGAAGATGAACGCCGAAGATGGGCGACGAAGTGGGTGAGCCAACGGAAAAGATCGGCCGTGGAAGTGTCTAGAAGTAGGGCCATCTTTCTCTCTCTATCCTGCGGTTTTATTATGTCTGTACACATTTTACAATGAACCACACTTATTTAAACATGGGCCGGAACGTTTGGGCCGTCTGGGTTAGTAGCAAATTCTTCCATTTGAAATTTTAAGATCCCTGAGTAAAAATATAAAATAATAAAAATATAATATATATAAAATATAATAATTTTGATATATCAGGTCCTCTGTTAATTTTTTCAAGATCCAAGCTAGGTTAGATAATAACTTCAGATATAAAATTAAAAAAATAAAGTAAAATAAATATAGTAAAATATAAAAAATAGTGATTTAAATAAAAATATAATATGAATAAAGAATAAAGTAAAGTAAATAATATAAGTAAAAAAATATATAATATGAATAACGTGAAAATAATAAATATAAAAGAGAGAAAGATAAAGTAAATATATAAAAAATGATATAAATATAAAATATAATATAAAAATAAAAATATATTAAAATATAAAATATAAATAAATAAATAGAATTTATAGATTAAAAATATAAAAAAATATAATAGAAATTAAAAATAAAATATTAATATAAAAAATAACATAATTTAATTTACATTTAAACAAGCATAGACGTATTGTACTATTGAAGAATATCTATAGAGCACCTAAATGCATATTAGATGGCACAATATGAGTCTTCGCAACACCATAATCCCAAAATATTTGAAATGGTTGCAATCGGACTTTTCTAGGTCCATTAGTGATTTTTCGCCAAAACTCACTAATGGACCTAGGATATTTGAATTTCTCAATACTTGATATCACTAGGTAGGGTTGAGCTAGGAGAAGATAATTATGATGTCAAAACTTAGTCCTAACCACTAGCAATGATCTTCTCGTGTCGTGTCACTAGACACGAAATAATCCATCATGTCGAGGCTTTAGCATATTTCGACTATCTTTTTTTTATCTCTTATCTTTATATCTTTATTTTTTTTATCTTTATATCTTATTATCTATCTTAATTTTTTTCACATTTATATTTTATTTTAATTTATATTATATTTATTTCTTATATTTTTAATCTATAAACAATATTTATTTATATTTTATATTTTTTTGTTCTTTATGTATTTCTATATTTTATATTTATATATTTATTTTTTTATCTCTTTATATATTTACTTTAACTTTCTATCTTTTATATTTATTATTTTATACTCTATTCATATTATAAATTTTTTACTTATATTATTTATTTTAATTTATTCTTTATTCATATTATATCTTTATTTTAATATCTATTTTTTTATATTTTATTGTATTTATTTTACTTATTTTTTTAAAAAAATTATATCTGAAACTAGTGTATAACCTAGCTTTAGATTTTGAAAAAACTAAAAAATGTCTGATATATCAAAACTTTTATATTTTATATATCTTTTCTTATTTTTATTTTTTATATTTTACATTTTCACTCCTAAAGAGGACCCCTAAAAAAAATATTTCAGTCTCAAAGATAGCCTGAAATGAAATATTTTAGGCTCTCTTTGGGTCTGAAATGAAATATTTCAGACCTAAAGAGGTCTGAAATAAATTTATTTCAGGGTCTCTTTGGACCTAAAATGAAATCTAATTGATTTTTAATAATTTGTTCATTTATATCTAATATATCTTAATTTACACATATAAATTTTATTTTAATTTTAATTTTATATATTTATAATATACATAATTTTACAAACTCTATTTCTTTTTTTATATTTTATATATCTTTCCATATTTTATTTTGTTGATATTTTTCGACATTTTACATTTTCTATATATATCCTTATTTCATGTCAAAGAATGCTTGAAATAAATTCATTTTAAGTCAAAGAGGACCTTAATGATTATTTATAAGATAATTTTTTAATTATTTCTTAATTTTTTTCACAATTCATAGTAAAATATAGTAAAAGCTTCAGGATGAATCGAGTTATATGGCAGGAAGAGATATATAAGATAAGAGTAGATGAGAATATCTACATCCGAACCATAACTTATTATTTTAAAATCAAATTATGAAAAGGTGGTTTGGATATCTCGAAAAGTGAACTATGAAAATGAGTTATTGGCAGGAGGGGTATAAGAGGAATGAGCTGATTTTACATGTACTCTTTGGTAAAGAACAAACTATAGGATGTTTTTTTGGTAAATATGAATTCATACATATTTTGGTAAAATGTCATTTTAAAAAATATAAAATCACACTCTACTTTTCATGAATACTCTCATTTGATAATTGATAAATTTAAGACTAACGATTTGATCCTATGAAATTTTTTATCGATCGTCAGAATAAATCAAAAAATATTTATGATGGATAATCTAAAAGCTCAACGTCTGAGAATTCACCCCCCCCCCATTTAAAGAAAAAAATCCTATAAAATATTGGATAACTATGAATTGACTCGTAGATTATTAAAATGACAATTAATCGTCCTCGCTGTATAATAGTTCGAGAACCAGAATACTCTCATTTGGAGCGTTGTTACAGCAGTTATGATCTATATTGGGCAACGTGTAAAGTTATTTAGTAGTTTTTAAAATTATTTTAAAATAATTTTTATCAATTTAAACTATTTAAATGAAATTTAAATAATTTTGATTGAATTAATAAAAAGTATTTTGATTTAATTGCATAAGCATTTAAAATTTGGAGTTTAAAATTTTAAGATATAAAATTTTGAATGTAAAATTTTAAGATATATTATTTATCAATAACTGTGTAATAAGTTGTAAATAAGTCAAGTCGAATCTAATTTTATAGTATTCAAACTTATTTAATAAGATAATCGAGCTAAGTCGACTTAGCCTAAAATGAACTAAATTATTAAAATGATTGTTTAAGTTATCTTGGGGGGGGGGGGGTTGTATGAGTTTGACTTGAGTTTGGTTTATTTAGATATTATCGAGCTTTCAATTTAAGTTTATTTGATTGTTAAAACTTTTATATTTTAAACTTGTTTAATTAGTTTTTGAATTTGATAATATAAATTTGTATGATCATTTTGAAAATTTCTTTATTTATTTAGCAAGTTGATAAAATTTTATTGATAAATATAGTTCACGAGCATTATTTGCAAATATTATTCAAGAATATTATTTATGAATATTATTCATGAACATGTTTATGTTGTTAGGATACGTAGTAGAGCTAGAGAAGGGATGATTAGCTCCGATCTTTGCTCGTTGAAGATTTGTAGCAACGGAAACTTGAGCAAGCGCTAACACATTCTATTACCTTGGTATCCACTTCCTTGAGGATACTAATCCAAATGAGCCACTCTCCTCACTCTCTCAAACACTATGAAAGACTCCTTCGTGGAAGTAGAGAAATCTCGTACAAGCTCACAATGAAAAACAATAAGAACACAAGAAAAATACAAATACAATCTTACAAGATTTACACAATGATGATTTCTTTGCTTGTCTTGCTTTCTTCTAGCTTGCAATGACCCCTCGATGCTTGGAAATAAAGCAGCACTTGTCCCCATGAAGTTCATAAGAATGGGTGAAGAAGAAGGAGAAGAACTGTGAAGAGATGTCGCTTTAACCTGCATGAAAACCCTATATATTCGTGCGACCTAGGGTTCCCAATCGATTACTATGTCAGATCTAGCCATTCAACGACTAGTTTTTGAAGCTTAATTGATTAGTCAATTGTCTTAATCGATTAGCTAATTGATTCAACATACTTTTGTACTAAATCATAACCCAACCTGAATAGATTGCCCAATCGATTCAGGCATCTCTAATTGATTGCCCAATCGATTAAGGAAGCTTCAGTTCTCACGACAATAATGCCATCAATCAATTTCCTAATCGATTGGCGCCCTCCTTAATTGATCACCTAATAGATTAAGAAGTCTTCTGTTCATGAGAAACCCAACTCCAATCGATGGCCCAACCCTAACTTGTGTGCACAAGTCTACGATTCCCTTGCCTAACTCCGATTAACCGTGACCTGTTAGGACTTCCTCACCAAGTGTCCGATCAACCCTTTGACTGACTTGGACTTTCCTTTGCATAGTTCCCAACTAGGATTTCTCTCGTGCCAATGTGCAATCTCCCTGATTCACTTGGACTTCACCTAGTCCCACTAGGAATTTTTCTGTGCCAGTATGCGATTTCCCCGATCCACCTAGACTTCACCTAGTCTTACTAGCTAGGTGTGCCTAACCCTCAAGTTAGGTTTAGTCTCTCCTTGCTAATGTGCAATCTCCCCGATCCACTTGGACTTCACCTAGTTAAGTCTTCAATCAACCTTGACCCACTTGACTCACACAATGTTCCAACATCATTGTCAAACATTGAAACTCAAGCTCACCTGAGCCAAGTCAAACTAGGTCAACCCTGACCTAACGAAGATTGTACCAATAATCTCTCGATGTTTGGCAATATGTTTAAGTTAGGCTAATTCACATTTGCTTAGATTTTCTCTCTTTTGACGCACATCAAAAACTCTCCCTGAGAATCAATATAGTTAAAGACATCTATTGAAAGTCCCATACTTTCTATTGTAACTCATACTCAACCTTGAGCATTCATCAACATGAAGATTCCCAAGTTTCATCTTCTCATTAACCCAAAGAAAAATTAATCATGTTTATAAGGAAGACCTCCCCCTCAAAACATCATCTAAACTTTTATCATTGCACCAATAATGACTTTTGAGTTCCTAGACCTTTAGGAAAACTCAAAGCGAAGTTATGAGGTTTTAAAATTCAAAACTTGAATCTAAACCTCTCCTTAACCTATACTTTTCACCATGAACATCTCTCTTTTTGATTTCCTCATGAAATTCACCTAAATATACTTATAAACATATTCCAAAGGGTTAGGGATTGTCAGGGTACTCAAAATTAGGTTAGCGGGTTGAAATCAAAAAAAGTTCAGCTATACTAATTAATTAGGGTTGGGTCCTAATCGATTACACAAGGCCTTAATCAATCAATTGATCGATTACGACACCCTTGAATCGATCACCGGATTGATTACGCGAGCTTCGATGCTCACAAAAAATCTTCATCAATCGATTGCCCAATCAATTGGTGTATCTCCCAATCGATCACCTGATCGATTGGGAGTTTTTGATTTTTGAAAGTAATTTCAGATTAAAATATAAAAACTCCTAAATAATTCTATAAAATTCTAAAAATTATGAAATTTTGTGTAGATATTATTTATGACATATACAATCATGAAAAATAATTTTCTTTGAAAATAGCTTTTATTTTAAAAAATTGACACAAAATTGTAAACCATTGAAATATTTCAATATTTCACTTCATTTTATATCCATTTTATCAATAATGAGTACTATCAAAAGATAGTTTTCATCAATGTTTTCCAAAATAGTTTTGAAAAGTTTTCCAAAAATGATTTCTAATCATGCTCTTTAGGTTAAATGCACATGACTTATACATTAGTTTTCTCAATGATTGGAGTTCACTTAAATTCTTATTTTGGATGAAATCAAAACTCAAATAGATGCATTTTATCAACACATTGAGTTTTATTCATCAACCTAGCATATTACTTGTATCTAATGTGTCTCAAAATACATACAAATCAACTTATGGTCTTGTGAGATGTACACATTAGTTCTCCTTAAATTAGGGTTCATGCATTTCCACCTAGACATTATAAATTTGATCAATCATCAAGGATGTCAATTAATGTCAATGTCCTTAATTTCATAAATTTAAACAATGCATGATAATAATCATGACATGTATCATATGAAGATTTTACAAAAAGTAAAAATCATTTTAACTAAGTGATGCATGTGTGACATGACATGTGATATTTTTATAATAAAATATGAATGATGAATATGTCAAGGCATGTGATTGGGCATACAAATCGTGGTATTTTAATATGAAAAAATATCTAGATTTTCTATCTAAGTATCAATAACTCATCGCTAAGTCATTGATAATCCTAATTTTGACCCTTATCTTTCCAACAAAATGCCAAAAACTCCCAACTGTTGATGCAGTCTGGCCCTGATTGTTGTTTTGGTGTTGACAACGATTTCAGTTTAGGAGGATGATTATGATGATTATGATTAAGTCCTGATCGAGGATTAGGCATGATATGGAAAGTCCTAACCGGGGAGGTTAGGTGTGATGATTGTGCTGATTATGATTAAGTCATAATCGAGGATTAGGCATGATGTTGGAAAATCCTAACCTGGGAGGTTAGGTGTGGAAAATCCTAGCTTGGAAGGCTAGGTGTTGAAAATCCTAACCTGGGAGGTTAGGTGTTGGAAAAGTCCTAATTCGGAAGGGTTGGGTGAAAAGTCCTAGCTTGGAGGGCTAGGTGAAAAGTCCTAACTTGGAGGGTTAGGTGCAAATTCCCATCCTGGAGAATTAGGTGAAAAAGTCCTGGCTTGGAAGGTCAGGTGCCTAGCTTGGAGGGCTAGGTTGGATGAGGTTCTAACTCGGAAGAGTTGGGTGAAAAGTCCTAGCTTGGAGGGCTAGGTGAAAAGTCCTAGCTTGGAGGGCTAGGTGAAAAGTCCTAACTTGGAGGGTTAGGTGCAAATTCCCAACTTGGAGAGTTAGATGGAAAAATCCTTGGCTTGGAGGGTTAAGGTGGATGAATTCCTAGCTTGGAGGGCTAGGGTTGAGTCACTGGATCGGTCTGATAACTGATCAGGGACATTGGCACGCTGCTCCTTAGTGGATCGGTCTGGTGACCGATCCAGCTATGTCTGATCGGACTGGTGACCGATCAGGGAGCGCACAGTGAGATTGGGAATCTACTGTGTGGCTCCTGATCGGACCGGTGACCGATCAGGGAGCAGGCTGCTTCCTTGCTGTCTTGCTCCTGATCGGTCTGGTGACCGATCAGGGAGCAAACAGTGAGTGAGTTCCCTTGCTGATCAGAGCCTCGGATCGGTCCGGTGACCGATCAGGAACCTTGGGTTTGATTAAAAAGTAACTGTTCATCTGCTTTGATCGGTCTGAGTGACCGATCAGGATCCAATCTGATCGGACTGGTGACCGATCAGGATCCACCCTGATCGGTCTGGTGACCGATCAGGCGTGTATAGCTGCGAGAGCTGGGAATCCCAGCAAAGCAGCGGATCGATCTGGTGATCGATCCACACACCCTGGATCGGTCCGGTGACCGATCACTTTAATTCAAATTTCACTGTCAGACGCGGTCAGAGTGTCTGATCGTATCGGATTTGCTGATGTATGTTTTCTGATATGTGATATGCTGCGTGATCTTCTGCTCTAATGCTCTGATTGAGTTTCAGGTGACAGGGGAGGATTCAAACACTCTAGGAGAAGTCAAAGCGCGCTTTCCTCAGAGCAGGTTTGTCCTTTTTCCCATCTCAGGTTGCAACAGCGAGCTGCGGACTGGAGCTAAGACTGGAGCTCGACTGAGGAGCTCAGTGAGTCCAGAGATAGCTCAGTAGAGGCTGGCGTTGGCAGTTGAGTAGCTGGGAGCTACAGAGACGGTGTCACCTGTCGCTTGGCGGAGAAACAAAAAGGAACGCGAGAGTTGAGTTCAGTATGACTTGCAGTTCTTGAAGTTGCTTTGTGTTCTCGCGTTCTGCTGCTAGAAGCTTGCTGTTGTTGAGTTCTTCAACAATTCTAAGCAAGCTATTGAGAATCAATCATCATACTTGAGCGCTTGAAGGAGAAAACAAGAAGCTTGGAGTCCGACAGTGGGAAGACACGAAGCAGACAGGGGTCTGCGTGAGATCGCCACTGGGTGGAGCTCAGGGAAGCTTGCTGTGTTTTATCCTCTCTAAGTGTTTGAGTAAGACCTTCTTGTTGTTGTTTCATTGTGCTCATTATATATCATTGTTTGAAACACGCTGTGGAGAGGTTTCTCCACCGAGAAGGAGGTTGTTTCATATCCGGTGTTAACTGGGGCTTGATCTGCCGACGATCAAGGGATCGCCCACCTCAAGGGCACGCTAAGGAGTAGGGGCAAGTTATCCCCGAACCTTGTAAACCCTCCTTGTTAGCGATCTTGCTAGCTGTGTGTGTTTTGCGTTCATTTGGTTTTTCTGCATACTCTGTTTTCTATTCTTTCCGCTGTGCTACTGATATTTGAGTTGCAGAAATCGTGATAAGTTTTCAAGGGGCAAGCGATTGTCTATATTCACCCCCCCTCTATAGCCATCTCGTTCCCAACAAGTGGTATCAGAGCAAGGTTCTCTGTTTACGGCTTAACAACCGAGAGTTCTCAACAAGATGGCTTTGAGAGAAGGCTTCTCCACCACCCGACCTCCATTCTTTGATGGCGCCGACTTCCAATATTGGAGATCAAAGATGGAATATTATTTGAAGATGGATATCCATACGTGGTTCGCGGTGAAGGAAGGATTCATCCCTCCTAAGGATGATGAAGGCAAGGAACTCGAATCATCTCAGTGGACTGCCGAACAAACAAGGAAGAGTGAAGCCGATGCTAAGGCGGTTGTCACTCTACAATGTGGCATGAACAAAGACCAACTCATCAAGGTTGGTCCCTTCACGAGTGCAAAAGACTTGTGGAACAAACTCATAGAGCTCCATGAAGGCACCCGGGACTCGAGGATTGCAAAGAGAGATTTGTTCCTCAATCAACTTCAAAATCTCTCCATGAAGGAGAATGAGTCGGTAAGTGAGCTCCATAGCCGGTTCAAGGAAGTTCTTAATGGACTTCATTTAATTGATGAAAAGGTCGAAAATCGCGACCTTGTGAGGTATGTTTTGAAAGCATTTCCAAGGAATGCTTTGTGGTCATCCATGGTGGATGCCTACAAAGTATCCAAGGATTTATCTATTGTAAAATTAGATGACTTATTTTGTGAGATGGAATTGCATGAAATGGCTAACAAAGGCCCCAAGGAGAAGGGGATTGCCTTAGTTGCAGGGGACCGGACCACTAAGAAGAAGAAGGAGAAGAAGAAGGAGAAAGAGATCTCATCATCTTCATCCTCCTCCGAATCCGAGTCAAACTCAGAGGAAGATGGCAGTGGCTCCTCTTCATCCGAAATGGCGAACTTCGTGCGAAGGATGATGCGAAGAGATCGACGTTTCAAGAGGAAAGGTAATACTAGTGAATTCAAACTTGATAAGAATAATGCATCTTGCTTTGAGTGTGGTAGGAGATGACACTTCAAGAATGAATGTCCGAAGCTTAAAAAGGAGGAGAAACCTAACAGAAAAGAAGAGAAATCCAAGAAGAAGAAGAAAGCCTTGAAGGCTTCTTGGGATGAGTCATCTTCTAGTTCATCCGATGATGAGAAGGAGGAGAAGAGTACAAGGCAAGTGGCTCTCATGGCCCTTGGAGAGGAGGGCAGTGAAGGAACTTCAAGCTCCTCAAACGCGGCTTCATCATCTTCGGATGATGAAGAGGTAACTTCTCCCGAGCTTGAAAAATGTTATAGAGCAATTGCATGTTTAACTAGTATGCTTAAGAAATCCAAAAATAAAGTTAAAGCATTGCAATTAGAGATTGATCAATTGAAAGCCTTTAGGGATGATAACATTGATGACTTGCATGTTAAATTACTAGAAAAAGAAATTAAATCTTTGAAACATGAGATTGTAAGCCTGAGATCCTCTAAGGTTGAGGAAATCAGTGATTTGCATGATAATGGGTTAGTAGAGGAAAACCAATCCTTGAAGAGTGAAGTTGAGAAGCTCAAGAATATTCTTGGGAAATTCTCAAATAGCTCTAAGACCTTAGATATGATTTTGAATGCCCAAAGAGTGGTCTACAATAGGGCCGGTATTGGTTACCGCCCTAAGGAACCCTCTTTTGTATCTCTCATGTCTAGGACTGACATGAGACAATCTAGGACACCCAAAATCCAAAAGAAAGTTGTCAAGGCATGGGTGCCTAAGTCATGTTTAGTTGATTCTTTAGGTCCCAAGGTTTGGGTACCTAAGACTTCTATTTTTCGAATTGTGTAGGTTATGATTGAGGGGGAGCATCTATCAACTTGGTTCGTTGATAGTGGATGCTCCAAACACATGACCGGGAATAGATCATTGTTTACCACATTTCACAAGAAGAGTAGAGGTAATGTATCATTTGGTAACAATGGTAGCCTTAAGGTCATAGGAATAGGAGACATTCAAATATCCGGATGTCTTAGAATCTCAAATGTCCTTCTAGTCAAGGGGATGAAGTTTAATCTCCTAAGTGTCAGTCAATTGTGTGACACGGGTTACACAGTTGACTTCCAACCAAGTCAATGTCTAGTTAGACAAAATGACACTTTGGACACGGTACTAGTAGGAGCAAGAGTAGACAATATTTATCAAGTTTCATTTAAAAGTGCTACTAATGCTCTTGCTAAGTGTTTCATGTCAAAACAAGAAGAGTCCACACTTTGGCACCGGAGGCTAGCACATGTGAACATGAAGAACATCCGGAAGTTGGCCAACAAGGACTAGTTCGAGGCTTACCGAGCATCAAGTATGGAAAAGATAAATTATGTGATGCGTGTCAAATGGGTAAGCAAACAAAATCTGCACACAAAGGTAAAAGCACTGTAAGTACTTCCAATGCTTTAGATTTACTTCACATGGATTTATTGACTGTAGCACTATCATATCACTGAATGGAAGTAGATATTGCTTTGTTATCATTGATGACTTCACTAGATATACTTGGACTTTCTTTTTAAAACATAAGGATCAAACCTTAGATATTTTCATTTCTTTTTGTAGAAGGGTTGAAAATGAGAAATCATCAACAATTAAGACAATAAGAAGTGATCATGGAGGTGAATTTCAAAACCAAAGGTTTCTAGAATTTTGTCAAGATAAGGGTTATAGACATGAGTTCTCTACTCCTAGAACACCACAACAAAATGGTGTTGTAGAGAGGAAGAACCGTGCACTTCAAGAGGCTGCACGAAGCATGCTTAATGAGTACTCACTCCCGAGTTACTTATGGGCTGAAGCTGTTAATACAGCTTGCTATGTGCAAAACCGAGTTCTCATCCATAGGTTTTTAGAAAAGACTCCCCATGAACTTTGGTTTGGGAAACCACCTACG